>PVLD010006846.1:24881-43400 GCA_004027595.1 Dinomys branickii | reverse complement strand
TTGGTGTTGAGGTTGAACCCCGGGCCTACCTCTAAATTACTGCATTTTGACTCTCATCAATCACATGAGGTGAGGCGTGACATTTCCCATTTATAGCACCATATCAATATCAAGTTTCAGATTTTTGGAGCATTTCAGATTAGGATGGTGGGCTGGGGATGGGCTCAGTGACACAAGTGCCTGTCTGGCAAGTGTAAGGTCCTGAGTTCAATTCCTGGTACCCCTTCAAAAAAAGCTTAATCAGATTCGGATGCTGAATCTGTATAGCTGCATTTTGTTTGTGGTACATACGAGGGACTGAATCCAGGGACTCACACGGTATGCAGGAGCTCTACCACCAAGTCACATTCCTAGCCCAACTGAGTACTCCATGATGCCAGGCACAGCGCCAAGGACTCCGTGCACCGTTTGACTCCTGCTGCAACCCTCTGCCTTATCCTCATTGCCCGTTGTGGAAACTGGGGGTTGCGGGGGCGGGGGCGGCATAAGCATTACATAACTCACCTAAGGTCAAACAACTGGTAATAAGGGGTATGTGAATCAGGGCTGATGTGGATCCACAGCACATTTCTGGAGCTACTAACCCAGGCAACTGGGTCTCAAATTTATGTGTGTATGTGTATTTCTGAGACAGGGTCTCGCTATGTAGTTTAGACTGGCCTTGAGCTCACTTTGTAGCCCAGGCTGGTCTCCAACTCACAACAATCTTCCTGCCTCAGCCTTCTGAGTGCTGGGATTACAGGCATGCACCACGACGCCCAGCTCAAATTTGTCTTTTGCTACACTGCAAAATACCTGGGGGATGGGAAAACATGTACACCAATTCTCTTAAGTCTAAAAAAGCAGGATAGGAGTTAGATCCTCAGTCACCATTTTGCTCTGTCTCAGACAAACTAAGTCATTTGCCTGAGGACTTAACTGATATTAAATCCCCTTTCTGGCCTCAGTTTTCCCATCTGTAAAATAGGGCAACCATTTATAACTACACAACCAGAATCTACAGGAAGATGGGAGTCCCCTATTTTCTCTTGACCAGGCTTCTAGACTCAGACTTGGGGGTTCTGGGGACCTCACTCACCACGTACTTGGAGGGTGGGTCCTTGACAACACTGGCACTGGTCACCTCAAAGAGTAGCCGCTGGGGTACCAGGGTGTTTCGAGACTTCTTCCAGAAATCCTGAAGCTGCCGGGCGAGGAGTTGGCTGCTGCGCTGCCCATCGGGTGGGGAACTCCTTTCTGCACAAGCACAGGGCAGGTCATATGAAGGAACTAGAGCCAGGGTCAGCATAAACCATGTGCCATGACCTCATTCAGCTGAGGGAGGCTTTATCCCCATTGTACAGAAATGAGAACTGAGGGCTAGAGATTGGAGCCAAACAGTGCCTGGCAGATAGTAGGCACTAAATATCTCCACCCCCCAAAAACGCCTGCATGTCCCTAGCACGTATTTGCATCCCAGATCCTGTGTACTTAAAACCTGCAGATGGACATCATCTCTCCCATTTGACACAAGGGAAAAACTTGGCTCAGAGGGGTGTTGTGACTCTCTTAAGGTCACACAGCTAAGTCGTGGCTGGAGACGTTTAAAGTAGTGTCAGGAGTTTCAGCTGGATCAACTCTGGGCACTCAAGATGCTCTCGGGACACAGCTGGCATGGAGGCCTGGCCGGACCCCACGGTTCCCGCCTCCGTTCTCCCGCACTCGCCTGCGTCTTCTCCCGATGCCGCGTCGCCAGGGGGCAGCGAGTCGGGACTGGCCTCCTCCTCGTCCTCGTCCTCGTCGTCCTCCTCGTCCTCAGCACTGGTGAAGCTGAGGGTGCCGCTGAGGCGGGAGGACAGGCCCTCGGCGTCGTCGTCCTCCAGCTCGGAGCTTTCAGGGAACTGCTCGACCTCGGGGCCCGCTGCCGCCGCCTCCCCGGGGCCATCGCTGGTCAGGGCGTGCCGCAGCCTGTGCAGGAACCGCGAAGCCATGGCACCCGGGGGGGAGCGGCGTCGCGCTAGGTCTCGGCCGGGCAGGAGGCCCCAGCTGGGTGCGGGGAGCAAGGGCGGGGCCCAGGCCCGAGAAGGAGGGGCGCAGTGGAGACCCCGCCCTCTGACAGCAGGGGGTGCGGAGCGCCGCGGGACCCCGCAGGGCGCGTGTGTCTGGGACGCACGTCGCCCCTGGACCCTACTCAGGTCTCCTTCGTCCCTTTACGGGCCTCCACCTCCCGCGTCCCGGTGCACTCTGGGGCGTGCCGCTGCCCTGGGTTCGCGAGCGGCCTCCGCGGCTTAGCGAGGCCGCCAGCCCAGGCCGCTCGGAGCGCTGATCCGGCCGCTTCCTGCCGCCGCCCCGCCCCGGCCCCTCCTGCTCCCAGGACCGCCCAGGAATGCCGGCCTTGGTTCCAGCCGGGGACCAGGGAATCCTGGGTCGGCCTAAGCCAGCCCCGTGCCTCCTGCGGAATTGTCCGGATTCCCGCCTCCCCAGACAACCACATCTAGCCCCTTAATTTCCATCTTTAACTTTACAGCGTAATTGTGCAACACAATAGAACCCGTTTCCCTGGAGAGAAAGTTGAAGCCAAGAGAAGACCGAATCAGATTGTTGCTGAGCCTGTTTTCTCATGTAAAACAGAAGCGCATGAAGTTTGCAGTGTGTGCGCATGCAAGCGCTGGGTGTGGAATCCAGGGCCTCGTGCATGCTAGGCAAAAGCTCACCTGCTGAGCTGCGTTCCGAGTAATTTTTTTTTTGTTGTTCCAGAAATTGAACTCAGAACCGTGGGTTTGCCAGGCAAGCACTTGTGCCTGCTGAGCTATATCCCCCTGACCCAAGTAATTCTGCAGTTCTTGTAAGAACCCTAGTCCTGTGCCTAACATGCAGCAGGAGCTGAGGAAATGGTCCCTTACATAATGATTATTGTCGCTGTAGTGTTTAAAGGATTTTACAGTCTCATTTGAGGCATACACATGAGAAATAGGCAAACAGGGAACCGGGAAACTGAGACCCAGGGAAGCTGAGTTGCTTGTCCAGAGTCAAAAGCAGCTTGTTTGAGATTTCTGAGTATGGGACCTGGTAGCCCGGGTCCCTTGCATTCTGCTTATTACCAGGCCTGGTAATCTCAGTAGCTTCTCTGGAGCTCTGTGGTTTATCATTTTTTGTTTTTGCACGGGATTGAACCCAGGGTCTCTTCACTGAAATATATCGCTAGCCCTTTTAATTAATTAACTAATTTTTTTTTTTAGTGGTGGCCCTTCCCTACTGTAATCCCAGCACTTGAAAGGTTGAGGCAGGAGGATTGTGGCAAGTTCGCCCGTGTTATGTATTGAGATCAAAGCCAGCCTGAACTGTACAATGAGACCTTATCTCAAAAGAAGGAAAGCTGGGGAGCTTACCTAGTGTGAGAAAGGCCTTAGGTTGGGTCTCCCGATTCTGCAAGGTGTGGGTGAAGGAGGTGGGCAAGAAAAGAAAAAGACCTGCTAAGTGCCAGGTGCTGGCTGCGGGGCATTTTGATGTTGAACGAGAAACCATCTGTGGCCAATGAAACTCAGAACAGATTGTGGTCGCAAGGCGTGCTTAGCGCTGTGAGTCAGAAAACCGCTAGAGACCACCGTGGACCCTGCCTGTGTGGCGGGGAGGAGACGTGCCAGAGGAATTGATGTGAGAGCCCAGAAAGATGACAGGGAAGGAAGCAGGGGAGGAGGAAAGATAAAATGTTCCTGGCAGAAGAAAACCAGTAAATGCTAAGGCATGGGGGTTCATAAAGAGTGGTGTTTGGAGCAGTATTTCATTATTTATTCGTTTTTTGGTACCGGGAATTCATCTCACGACCTTGTGCTTGCCTGGGAGGTGCCTGTGCCACTGAGCTACATCCCCAGCCCTGGAACAGTATTTAAATACTGATGTCGGCTGGGCGTGATGGTGCGCGCCTGTAATCCCAGCAGTCATGGGAGGCTGAGGCAGATGGATTGTTGGGAGTTTGAGACCAGTCTGGGCTACACAGTGAGCTCAAGCTCACACCTCCAGCCTCAACTGTATAGGGAGACCCTGTCTCAAAAAGACAAAAAAAAAAAAAAAAAAAAAAAAAAAAAAAAAAAAAAAAAAAAAAAAAAAAAAAAAAAAAAAAAAGTAAAGAAAGTAAAAAAAAAAAAAGAAAGAAATATTGATGTTTGATCAGAGCAAAACAGCAAAGAAAGTGAGGGAGAGGGAGAGTGACACTGGTGGGGAAGTTAGGACCTTTCTTGACCACACAAAGGAACTGGATCCTTATCTATCGCCCCAAATAAACAAGAGTAAATTCATAAACAGTGATGCCCAGGGTTCCACGCCTTCTGTTTCAAAGGCACCAAGTCCTGTAGTTGCAGTGTTCTTTTGTCCAAGTTGGAATCTTCTGAGTATCACCCCGGGCCGTTTCCTGGCTGGGGGAGGCCTTATTTAGCCTGACCTGGCTCTGCTGAGTCTTCCTTGGGAATGTCTATATATAGGGGAGAGGCGCGGTCCAGTTGCCCCTGTCTGTCTGCCTTCCTTGCTGTCTAACCCCACTTTCCTGGCCTTGGACCCTGCTCTCGGCTGGCTCAGTGCTTTCTCTTGGCTTAGCCACTGTCCACAAGGCTTGCCTACTCCCCACTGCCCAGCTTGGACCCTCAGTTCTCAGGGTGAGACTGGAGAGGCAGTAGGGACCTTGTTCAGCTACGCTAAGGAATTTGCTCGTCCCTCCAGAGGACCCATGGACTCCTCTAGAATTCTCCACTGAGTTCTAGAAAGGGGCCAGCTGCCCCTTTACTTCTTAGAGAACCTTCTGCTGTCCCTCCCTCCCCCTACACTAAGTCCCAAACACTCTTTCCATAGAGAAAGGTAACTGGAAAGAAGAATCCTTGTTTCCAGTGTTTACACAGACTTCTTCCCCAAGCCTGGTGTGGTGATGCATGCCTGTAGGCCAGATTGCCATGAGTGCACATAGTGAGTTCAAGGCCAGTCTGGATCACAGAGTGAGACCCTGTCTCAGAAAAAAAAGGCTGGGGATGTGGTTTAGTTGGTAGAACACTTGCCTGGTATGTGCAAGGCCCTAGGTTCAATCCCAAGCACCACACACACACACACCACTTCTCCAAATGTACCCGCTTATCCCTCTGTGCACTTCTGGATGGCCTCCCCCATGACTGTCTCAACTTGTCCCTAGGCAGTATTACCCAGAAGTGCCAAAAGCTGGATATGATGTCATATGTCTCTAATCCCATTGGGAGGCTGAGGCAGGAGTGTAGGAGATCAACCTGGGCAACATAGTGAGAACCTGTTTTTTAAAAAGAACCTTTTTTAAAGGCCTGGGAAGTAGCTCAGTGGTAGAGTTGCTCACATGAGGCCCTGGGTTCAATCTCCAGCACCACACACACACACACAGGGAGTTGCAGTGTGACTATAGAGCTTTATGACTTGCGAAGTGGATAATAATGGTTGCCGTCTCATAGGAAGAGCACTAGGGGAGATCAGGGTTTGAAGCGCTTAGCGTAGCGTGTGGCATATCGTAGAAGTTCAATAAACAGTGGCCTAGTAATCACCCCCTCTTCTGTCCCCCACCCCTTATCATGGTTCAGAAACAGGATACCCCACTTGCCAAGCACCAACCCTGTGAATGTGGCACAAGCTAGGTGACTTATACCTGGGTGCGTGTTTAGCAGGGTCTCTCCGTGGGGGAGGTGATGACTATTTCCACCTCGTGGATGAAGTAGGCCCGAGCAGCATCTCTGCCTGCCCAAAGTCACACGTCTTGCCCAGGCAGGACTGGGTCTTGAATTTTGGATTTCAAGTCTGCGCTCTTCCCTTCCCCCTCTGCTGCTGCACTCCTCACAGCTCTGACTGTCCTCACCCATCTTGGAGCAAGCACGCTTCCTGGCAGGGCTGGGGGGTGCTCTCTAAGGCGGTGGAGCAGGATGGGCCCTCCTCGTAAGAATCTAGGATGTCAAGGCCTGCCACCTGCTCAGAGGCTTAAATTTCTCTGCAAGGGCCCTTGGCTAAATTAGGTAATGGGCCAGGACTCTGGGAGGGGTGGGGCTTGCTGACCCCAGGATCTGATTGGGCAGGGTATCCAGTCCTGGGGAGCAGGGAGGTGGGAGGAGAGGGTGTCCCTACAAATCCTGGGGGCTGGGGTGGGCTAGGGCATCTTTGGGTGGTGCAGTGCAGAGGAGACGATCTGCAGGAGCCAGAGTGATCAGCAGCCATGGTAAGGGTGAGTAGGGTCTTCACCCCTTCTCTTGCTGGAGCACTTCTGGGCCTCTTTCAAGTGACCTGCATGCTCTGTGGGGTGAAACTTGGGCCTTTGAAGGTGGAACGTGAAGGTTCTGGGACCCAGGGGTCTTGGAGAAATCCTGGGTGCAAAGACCTTTGACTCCTCCTGGATGTGGAGTCCTGGGATGTGTCAGGGATTGACTGATACTCAAGGGTTGAGGTTCTCTGCCCGCTTTCTGAGACTTCCAGCAATTTCATTCGTAGGGCCACGAGGGGCTCTTAGCTTGTCTCCTTGGTAGTAGAGACGGGGACCCCAAGAGCCAGAGTGACTCAGACAGCAAGTCAGTGGCAAGGATGGACTGACTTCCTGAGCCCTGCAAAACCCTCCTACGTCAGCAAGGGAAGAAGGGCTTCTCTGGAAGATGGGAGATGTGCAGAGCTTGCATGCAGCTTGGGTGCAGGGCTCCAAGAGTCCTGAGGACAATGTGAAGGGGCTGAAGGTGACAGACCAGAGTTAGAGAGACCCCAGCCTCCCAGAGAGAGGTCCTGATTGGGGGCTGTCATTTTCCTCTGAGATTCTCCTCCCCACTTCAAGGAGTAACTAGACCCCAGAGGCCAGCTGCTGTTGCCCATACCTGGCTAAAAATAGCCTGCCCTCCTGGCACAGGGTGTGGGGGGCACCAGAGCCAGCTGGCTGAAGAACTCCTGGGACACCTCACAGCTTCCTCACCACTGGCCTCAGTCCAAAGCCCCTGACCCAGGTGGCCTGGCTTGTCTGTGATCAGGAAACCCCTGTAGAAACCTTATTTTCATGCCAACCCCCCTCACCTTCTGCCTAGCATGGGAGGTATTTACTCCAAGGGCAGACTCTCCATCTTTGCACATTCTGTTGGGAGAAATGATGTGTCCATCTCTTCTGAGTTAACTGTCCCATTATCATTTTATTTGAGGATGTTTATTGAGCAACTATGAAAGCACCAGAAAGGATTAGGAGGAAAACTGGAAAATCATGCTGCAATGGTGTCGACAGGTTTCAAAGCCCTCTCCCACCCTTGATTTCATCTTACGGTGAAAAGCGCTGAGAGAAGATGCTCAGTGACTTATCCAAGGTCACCGGCAGTGGGTGGGCCGGTTGGTTCCCCACCTGGCTTCTGGTGGTCCAGCACGATCTGCCTCTTTTTGTTCTCAGCACCAGGTTCGGGCGTTGATGGGGCACCAGAAGGTGTGCCAAGTTTAGAACTGTTCTTAGGGGGAGCCAGGGACACCTCCCCACAGAAACCGGGGGCAAAGAGAACAGGGCTGCCCCTTCTGCTCTGACTCTCTGTGTCTTTTGCAGACGGACCAGCAGGCTGAGGCCCGGTCCTACCTCAGCGAGGAGATGATCGCTGGTGAGCCAGGGTGCAGGGTTGGGAGCGTGGGTGCGAGGTTGTCAGGCCAGCCTACCTCACCCCAGCGCTCTGCACTTTCTCCCGGCAGAGTTCAAGGCCGCCTTTGACATGTTTGACGCGGATGGCGGTGGAGACATCAGCGTCAAAGAGTTGGGCACCGTGATGAGGATGCTGGGCCAGACGCCCACCAAAGAGGAGCTGGACGCCATCATCGAGGAGGTGGACGAGGACGGTGAGCGGGTGCAGTCCCGGGCGGGGTGGTGGGGAGCGGCAGGATGCAGGGCGCGGGCTCAGCCCACTCCCTGCTCTCCCAGGCAGTGGCACCATCGACTTCGAGGAGTTCTTGGTCATGATGGTGCGCCAGATGAAAGAGGATGCGAAGGGGAAGAGCGAGGAGGAGCTGGCTGAGTGTTTCCGAGTTTTCGACAGGTGCCCGGAGGCAGCCTCTGTCCGTCGGGAGCGGGGTGGGGGTGCGGCGGGGGTGAGAGGGGCATCCACTTTCCCCGTGCTGTCCCCATTCCTCCTCCCGAAGGAACGCAGACGGCTACATCGATGCCGAGGAGCTGGCTGAGATTTTCAGGGCTTCTGGGGAGCACGTGACGGATGAGGAGATCGAATCCCTGATGAAAGACGGGGACAAGAACAACGACGGCCGCATTGACTTCGACGGTGCGGGCCGCGGGAGCTTCGGGGGTTGCCGCCCGCCCGCTTGCTTGCAGGCGGGCTGCTGCAGCGCGCTTGAGGGTGGGGAGCACCTGGTGCTTAATGACGGGGTACCCTCTGCGCGCCCGGGGCCCCGCCAGGCCTCTGCGTCCCGAGAGCAGCCCCTGACCTCCTCTCTCCTCCTCCCTGCAGAGTTCCTGAAGATGATGGAGGGCGTGCAGTAAGGAGCCGGCCGCGGGCTCCTCCGAGACCTCACGGCCCTGGGACGTGCGCAGCTCCCCTCCCGCCAATCGGTTCCCAGCCCCACCAGTGAGGCGCTGCCCCTTCAGGCTCTGTGACCGGAAGGAATAAAAGCAAACATTGCAAAGCTGGTGGCTGAGTGAGGGGACTGGTTGCGGGAAGAGGGTCACAGGAGCCCCTTGGTTGCGGTCTAGGCTGGGGCCGAGCCGACGGGGCCGAGAGGCGGGAAGCGGAAGGGACCTCACGGGCCGCGTGAGCCCCAGAAGGCGGCGACTGCGCTATGCCTGGCTGTGCGCAGGTTCACGGGCGGTTGGCGATGGGCGTGGGCAGCTCAGTTGACTGGTGTCGGCTGCGCCTGGCGCTGGAGGAGGGAGGCTGAAGGGGCTTCGAGCTGTCGGGGTGAGCGGCAGCCCCGGGAGGGTGCCCCGGAGGGCGGGTGTGGGCCGGGTGCGCTGGGGGCTGGAAGCCAGGGGAGCCAGGGCGGGTTCCCTCACTTGCCCACCGTCCTTCTCTTTTAGATCTTTGGGCCTTGGGTGTTGTGCTGGCCTTCGTCTGGAGGGCACCAGGGAGTGGGTGTCCATCCATCCCAGGCCGGGTTATTTCTGCTTAGACTGCTTTGCTCTTCCAAGTGCTTTATTTCAAGCTGTGGCCGCGGTGGGGGGCGTGGAGACACACTCCGTGAAAGAAATTTTGAGCTCATCCTCCCGACCCTGGACCCCTGCCTCGCCTGCTGTCCCGGCCTTCAACTCTCTCTGCTCTGCTGCATGGAGGACCGACAGTGTGACCCAGCTCAGATGAAAGCTGATCTGGCCACTCCCCTGTTGAAAGTTCAAGGCTCTCAAGCGCTGCTAGAATCAACTCCAATTCCTTGCATGCCTCTTCCCCACGCCCTTCCCCCAGCCCAGGGATGTAGGCGCTTTTCAAGCCACAGGTCCTATGCACGTGCTGTTCTCACTTCCTGTGATGCCTTTCTCCTTCTTGTAGGCCTTGCACGTTCTTCCTCTTTTGATCCCCACCCCTACTGGCTGCAAAAGTGGTTCCCACTGATTTATTTATTTTTATTTTTATTTTATCTTTTTGAGACAGGCTCTCACTAGGCAGTTCAGGCTGGCCTTGAGTTCACTTTGTAGCCCAGGCTGATCTTGAACTCACAAAGATCCTCCTGTCTCAGCCTCCCGAGTGCTGGAATTACAGGCATGAGCCACCATGCCCAGCTTCTTATTGATCTTTGTACCCAACTCAATTATAGCAGCTGTCAAACTGTACATGATTAAGTGTAGTGACGAGTTAGCTTTTAGAGTCAGGCTACCTGATTTTTCTTTTTTAGACAGGGTCTCACTATATAGTTTAGTCTGGCCTTGAGCTCACTATGTAGCCCAGGCGGTCCTTGAATTTGTGGTGCTTTTTCTGCCTCAGCCTCCCAAGCACTGGAATTACACATGTGCACCATCACATCTGGCTCAGGCTCCCTAATTCTGAATCCTCACCACTTGTGACAAATTAAACCTACTGTCTGCCTCAGTTCCCTCATCTATAAAATGAGGGTTCTCACAGAGTAACATCACATAGGTTTTCAAGAACAAGTTTATGTGTACAGAGTGCTTAGGATAGTGCTGGCACATAGCAAAATTTTAATGAATGTTAGCTATTTTTAAATATATATATATTTTTGGGGGGTGTGGTAGCACATGCCTGTAATCCCAGTACTCTGTAGGCTGAGGCAAGAGGATTGCTGCAAGTTTGAGGCCAGCCAGGGCTGCAAAATGAATTCAAGGCCAGTCTGAACTACATAGTGTAATCCTGTCTCAAAAAGACAAAAACAGAACATATATATATATATATATATATATATATATATATATATATATATAGTCTGAGACAGGGTCTCACAGTGTAGCCCAGCCCTATGTTGATCTCACTAGGTAGCCTAGGGTAGCCTCAAATTTGTAATCTTCCTGCCTCAGTTTCCTGAGTGCTGGAATTACTGGCAGGTGCCACAACTGGCTTGAGTGCTGTTTTCTTTTGGTACCGGGAATTGAACTCAGGACTTAGTGCTTGCCATGCAGGTGCTTGTGCTGCAGAGCTATATCCCCTTGTTTTGTTTTTGTGGTGCTGGGGATTAAGCTCAGGGGCTTGAAGATGCTAGGCAAGTGTTCTACACTAGACTACAGCCCTAGCCATGTGTTGTTTTTTTGAGACAGAGTCTTGCTATATAGTCTAGGCTGGCCTTAAACTTTTTTCCTTTGGGAGACAGGGTCTCCAAAATTTGAGTTGGTCCTCCCGAGTGTGGGGGTTGCGGGCGTGCACACCATGCCCAGCCCAGCCCTCATCGTTTTTGAAACTGTGTGGTTACTGTATTCAGTGCTGCAGCCTTCCCTGACATCTCTTGGGCCTTTGTGCACGCTATGCTCACCCCCTGCAGTTCCCTTCCCCTTCTTCTTCGCTGTCAAATTTATCAGCCGACAAGGCTGGTCTCAGATACCATCTCCTCCCTGATCCCTGCCCCCACTGCCTATGGAAACAGTTCTTATCCTGTTCTTCCCAAAGCACCCGCCCCCTAGTCAGATATTTCTCAGCTTGAATTTTCATCCAGAAACAGTGCTGGGGTTTAGTATTTATTAGTGCCGACTGTGTGCTGTACCTTTGCCTTAGGAACATTGGTTATGTTATTCACCCACAAAACGGCCCAGAAGCAGATGTTACCCCCATCTTACAGCTGAGGAAACTAAGGCTCCGTGCGGTGAAGTGCACAGGCACATGGGTGATACCCTCAGTAATGGTGCTCTGTGGCGGTGGGATACCATCTACCTGCTAAAAGTTTTACTGGATGTTCTGAGCACTTCAAACTAGCCCTGCCCTACACAATGAATCCCTCTTGTCCTGTTCCAAGTCTTAGTGATGCTTTCTTGAAGATAGGACCCAAGCCAGGAATCCTGGCACTCACTGTCAACTTTTATTATTATTATTGTTATTTTTGTCTTTTTGAGACAGGGTCTCGCTAGGCAGTTCAGGCTGGCCTTGAGCTCACTTTGTAGCCCAGGCTGGTCGTGAACTCACAATGGTCCTCCTGCCTCAGCCTCCCTAGTGCTGGGATTACCGATATGAGCCACCATGCCCAGCTGTCCACTTGTTATGGCTTACCTTGCCGCTTTTTATCTGCATACCATCTCACCCCGCCCGCCCCGCTCCACTGGGCCTGTTCAGCGGTGCCGCCACGCCCAGTCTGAAAGGTACTCTCTTGCACCTCACTGCATTCAACTGCGTTGCACGAATGGGAACAGGAATCAGTTTCTAGTTATCTCCTGTTAAGGGGGCCAAGACAAGAACCAGAAGCCAGAGCCTCTCTCCAGCTTGTGGCTATTTTGCTGCTTGTTTTTCTTCCTACTATACCTGTGTCTGCCATCAACCTACACTGACTCCTTCCTGTTAGTAACCCTATTAGTAAAACAGTTTTACTCTCTCGCAGTGATTAATTCCAGAGGACAGTGATTGGTTGGGAACTACAGCTTAGTGCTGGGTCCCTGTGACTGACACAAAAGATAGTGTAGGGGACCAAACGCTATGATCAAGGACCCCCTGTAGAGGTTCCCCAGCGGCAGACAAAACAATCCACCTCAGCATTTGTGTAAAACCAAGTTAGCTGGATGTGGTGGCGCACGCCTGTAGTTCCAGTACTTGGGAAGCTGAGGCAGGAGGAGCACTGAGAGTTCGAGGCCAGCCTGGGCTACACAGTGAGTTCAGGCCCAGCCTGAATTACATGGTGAGACCTTGTCTAAAAAACCTAAAAACAGTTTAGCATCAGGTTCTGAGCTCTGCTTGTCTCAGGCATCCTTTCACCTGGTGATTTTCGAACTTGAGAGAGCATCAGAACCTGGGGAACACGTTGGGGCCAAGGATTTACCCTTTTGTAACATGGTCCAGGTGATGGTTCTGCTGCAGGAAAGCCCACACCATTGTTTTGGACAGGGTAAATTAGGAGTGCTGGGATTACAGGGGTGCGCCGCCACACCTGGCTTCACACCTTGTTTCTTAACTAGACCAGAGCAGTAACATGTCACCAGACAAGCTGATTAGAAAGGCAAACCTGCTTTTCTCTTTTTTGCAGTAATTGGGATTGAACCCAGGGCCTTCATACTGAGTTGCACCCTCGATCCTTTTTTGTATTTTATTTTGCGACAGGTCTTAGCCACTACATTGTGCACGCTGGGCTGGAACTTAAGGATCCTCTCGCTTTAGCCTCCTAGGGCTGGGGTTACAAGCATTCACCTCTATACCTGGCTGAACCCGCCTTTCTTTCAACATTAAACTGGGTATAAGACCTTTGTCCAAGAGAATTAAAAGCGTAATTTTAGACATGAGGACACCTGAGTTCCAATCCCAAGCTTAAAAACAATTATTATTTTTGGTACTGGAATTGAACTCAGGACCTTGTGTTTGCGAGGCAGGTGCTGTGCCACTGAGCTACCTCCCCGGCACTACAATTATTTTTACATGTGGTTGCTTGACAGGGGCACAGGGCAAAGGACAGAGACCTGGGCTAGCCGGAGTAAAGGGGGCCACGAGGATGAGCCTTCCTCACAGGTCTTCCTGCCCTGCCTCCCTCTTCCCCAGGCCTGCACGACCAGCTGCTGGCAGAGCTGACCCAGTTGGGTGCCAAGGCAGACACGGGCAGAGTTGCAGCGCACTGGGTGCTGTTTTTGTCCACCCTGGAGATCTTCCTGCAGGACCTGGGCAGGGCCCATCATCTCTGCCAGCTCTTTGCAGTGCCTGCTGCTGCGGGGACCCAACTGGGCTGCACAGGAGTGTCCTTTCAAGGGCTCAAGGGCTGGAGCCTGCAGCAGGCCAGCATAAAAGCGGCTCAAGGGGTGGGAGAACTGGGCCAGTGGATGTAGTGGCTGGCAGAGCTGCAGTTAGAGATGGAACAGGAAGTGAATGTGCCCCTTTGGAGTGTGGAGCCATCCCCAGGGGGCCCAGGGTCAGAAGCAGGTCTGGAGCTCAGTCCTGAGGGTTCTGATGGGGGAGGGGCTTTCTCCGGTTGTCTCCCCAAATTCTGGGCCTGCTGTAGGGAAACCTGACCTTTCTCGGGGCCCTAACATCTGTCACAAAGTGGATGGCTGGCCCTCCACTAGCCCCAGATACCCTACTGTAAGATCTGGTTCAGTCTCATCTATATATAACACAGCTGAGGCTGTTCCAGCACTAAAATTCCTGGTGCATGTAGAAAGAAGCTTTGTAGCACTGCTGCTGGGGTTTGAACCCAAGGACTTGAATGCTAAGCATGCACGCTTACCACAGAACCACACCCCGCCGAAAGGTGCCCATTGTATAGGTAATGAATGAGAAAATAACTAAGGTCACAGAGGAACACACACTGCTTGGTTACCCCACTGCTTGGTCCCACAGCCTGTTAATCAGCTGCTTTCCCCACTACAGAAGAGGCAAGAGCCCGGATGTTACTCCTGACCCAGCTAACACATCAAGAGCCCGGGTGTCACGCCCGACCCCTGCTGCCAACCTAAGGGTTAACTGCAAACGAGAAGCATGTGCTAAAACAACCACAATGTGTTTATTTAATAATATACAATGCAAAGGCTCAACCAGAGACTTAACTTAAAAAACAAATAAAAACAAAAACAACACCACAGCTCAAGATACAGTGTCTTACACAGAAATCAGGAAAAGGACAGACTGAAGAGGACATGGAGAGAGCGCGAGGAGAGGCTGGTGGATCAGGGCTCCTGGCTAGGTACTTGCTTTGAGTAGGTTTCTTGCAGGTACTTCTTAAAAGCTGCAAGAGAACAGACAGGTGTTGGGTGAGTGGCTAGTAGGAGTCAGGAAGGTGGGCAAGAGGACAGCTTGGGGGGGGCAGACAGCCTGCCTCCCAGCCCAGCCTGCACTGCCCAGCCCGACAGGGCTCCTGCCAGCTTGCTGACTGGAGAGGCCACAGGTGATGCAGTCTACCAGAAGCCTGCTCAATCTATGTGTGAATATGAAGCGGTTCACTGTTTATAGCACACAGGAGCCCCAAAGCAGAGGCAGAATGGGCTGGCCACCCCCTTCCCTAAGTTCAACCCAGTCCCACACCTCCAGGACCCTCTTGGTTGAAGGAGCCTCTGATGGCCGGCAAGGACCCTGTGCTGAGAAGGACCCACCTGTGGGATTTTTCCAGAGCTCTGCAGCATGTGTGTTCAGAGGGCTATCGATGTTAGGTTCTGTGGGTAGACAGACAAATGGTTAACAGGTAGGAGAGGCTGGCCCAGGGCAGTCCCAGCAGTGGAGGGCCTGTTCTCAGAAGTCACCTCCTAGCAGGCTCTGGATGGATAGTAGGATGGTCCTGACGTCGTACAAGGCGGACCACTTGTCCTTGAGGATGTCCAGGCAGATGTTACCCTGGGTGTCCACATTGGGGTGGTAGCAGGGAGTGAGGAACTTGACTGTGGGTGCGTTGTAAGGGTAGCCACTAGGGAACTCCAGGGAGAGTTTATACCTCAGGTCTTCGTATACCTGGCATTTGGAGAGAGGAAGGGACTGAGTTTCCCCACGTGAGGCTCCTACCACAACCCAAGCCCCACGTGAGGGGCTCACTGGGTAGGATCTTTTTTGAGTCTTTATATAGGAAAGGGTAGTGGGCAAATTGTTAGGCTGATTCTGGTGCATTTCTCTTATTTGGTGGGGACATCCATGGCCCTTTAAGGGTTGTAAATTGGTATCTTGAGGGTTACCACAGCTGTGCTTTAGTCCCATTACTTAGTCTGTTTATTTTTTGATATAGGGTAGTTCAGGCTGGCCTTGAACTTGCAGTGATCCTCCTGCCTCAGCCTACTGAATGCTGGGATTACAGTGCCACCAAACCTGGCCTAACTATTATTTTATTTGCTAACATGAAAAAAGTTAGATTTGACACAAATCTAGATTTTCTTTCGAGACAGGGTCTTGATGTGTAGCCCAGGCTGGCCTTGAACTCATGGTGATCCTTCTGCCTCAGCTTCCTAAGTGCTGGGATTACAAGCCTGCATTACCATGCCCAGCCAGATCTGGATTTCTGATTTACTTTAAACCAGATCTGTAGCAATGAGTCCTCCCAATAGCCACTTCATTGTGGTCTGGCCCCTTAGATTGGGTTTATTTTGCCAGGTAATGGGGGTTGATTTTTGCAAGATATCTACAATATCTTGCAATGTAGTCCAACATTGCTTTGAACTCCCTACAGAGCCCAAGCTGGCCTTGAATTTGTAGCGATCTTCCTGCCTCAGCCTCCCAAGTGCTAGGATTACAGGCATGGGGCACCACACCTGGCTGCTGGGTCCTAGGGACTGAAACTAGGGCTTTCTGCAATGAGGCATGGCTGGGATAGAACAGCCTGTGATCCTCCTGCCTCAGCTTCCGAGAGAGCTGGGATTAGAAGCACCGTGACTGGCTAGACAAAGTCTTAAACCTTTTTATCACACAGGAGAGAACAAGCCCACAAGGCTCAGAACATGTAAATAGGCACAGGGGGATTGTCCTGGGCAGCTACCTGGCTGACACAGCACTGGTACCAGGATCTCACCAACCCCCTCTGCGACCCTCTACTTACTGTGCCAGCTGCTCCGTGGATGGTCCCCACCCATTTGAAAAGGTTGTCTGACTCAGGGAAGGCAGAAATTCCTTTGTCACCAGACATCTAGGGAGGAAACAATACTTGCTGATGGCAGAGTATATTTTAAGGGGTGGTAAAGGGTCAGTGGGTAAGGCCCTGCCTCTGATTTCATCACACTTTTATCCAAGGAGCAAGCAGACCCACTGACAGATTCATTGCAGGCTAAGGAAGAAGGGGGTTGTACAGGACAAAAGGCAGCTGTGCGTCCACAACCTGCTTGCCAGGAATTAGAATATTCAATTCTTGAAATAGCTCGAGGCTGGGAAGTAAGGACCAGCAGGACAGAGAAGGCCTTGCCTGCCTGACTTCAAGGAACTGTTTTAGGTAACTTCACTGTGGGGAATAGAACTGGGATAGAGGCCGCTATAAGAAAAGGTGTGGGTGAGAGCACAAGACTTCTCAGAGGACAGTAAATGATACTGACCTGGTCTATCTAACAAGAGGCTTACGTAGCAAAAGAGGCTACTGATAACTGGGGGAGGGTGGACCAGCTGGCCGGGATGTGACTGAGAGCACTTAAGTCACTCACCATGAGGGTCATCAGCTCCTGCTGCAGCCTGCAAAAAGAATTCAGGGTTCCCTGGGAATCTGGACGCGCCGGGAGCTCCCCAGCTGCTGGGTCTCTTCCCGCTTGACTAGCTCTTGAGGAGCTGTCATGGAGGCTCCCTCCTTCTTTCAGGTCAGATTCTGCTTGGGTAAGCTCAAGCTCATCTCTCGAGGAGTTTAACCCTAATGCCTGACTCCTGCCCTGTGATTCTGGCTGTGCTTAACTCCCAACACTCCTCGGGCGTCTTCTGGGAGGATCCTGAGAGTAGTCTTCCTTTAGGAGTCTCAAGCAGTAGCCTGGGCTTCTCGCCTTCCTCCCGCCCGCCCCATCTCCCAAGTCTCACCAGCTCCACTAGGTGAGGGTCTCAGAAGTCTTCGCCGTGGGTCCCCAGGCTCAGGGATGCCAGGCCCACCCAGGGTTAGCTCCATACCACTTACCTCTTGCCCACAGGGCCCCGGGCGGCGCCACCGCTGGGTTCGGCTCCTTTACGGGCAGCAGGAACGCTAGCGGCGGCGGGGTCACGGTTTTGGGAGGCCATGAGGACGGTGCTGGGAGAGAAACAGGAACTCGGTGATCAACACTGCAACTGCAGGGCAGAGAGCCGCCCGCCTGCGTTTGAATTGTAACCCTCCGACAGCGTCGACCAATCAGCGGCTCGCTTGGGTTTGATCCAGCCAATGCGGCGCGCCGCAGTACTATGTCACCGCTCAACTGCTAGCTCCACCCATCACTGCGCCGCTACTGGGCGCTTGGGGAAGGGGGTTTGCTTCTAACAGCCCATTGGCAGAAGACGCCGCCACTATCTAAGGAGTCTGTAGCGCATTGGCGGCCTTTGGAACGCCGACCATTAAAGGGCCAAGAAAAACGTCCACGTGGCATACCTACCTTAAAGTCAAACGCCTGTGCTGTCCGTGGAACGCCGGGTACACCCGGTCTCGACATTTTCTTCCAGGAATAGGGATTCCCGCCAACCTTCCCACACAGACAGCCTTCCCCCAAACGAAGTCCCTGCGTTTCCCCGTATTACAATAGCCCCTGCACCTTTGGGCTCCTAGTGTCTGGAAATCCCGGGGTGTGGGGTATACGACAACAGAGGCAGAGGCGAAGGAAGGCCAGAGCAGTAGCCTATTATAAAGTGTAGGTTCAACCGTGGTGGCCTGGCGTTCATCCAGGGCGTGGCGGCGCAAGCTTGTAATCCCAGCACTGGCAAGGCTGAGGCAGGGGGAACCTTGTGAGTTTGAGGCCAGTCTGGGCTACAAAATGAGCTCAAGATCAGCCTGAACTGCACAGTAAAGTCTCTGTCTCAAAAAAAGAAAAAAAATGTAGGTTCAGATTATGCCTTCTCTCCGACTGGTTTGCTGTGTGGTATTGAACAGGTCGGTATTTTAACCTATTAAAAAAAAGCCAACTGCATTTTTTACATGGTTTGTTACCAAAACTTCCATGGGACTAGCCATCATTCTCCAAGTTCTTGAAAATGGACAAGGGGGGGTTGGCAAGTTGGGCGTGGTGGTGCACACCTGTAATCCCAGCACTTGGGAGGCTGAGGCAGGAGGACTACCATGAGTTCAAGGCCAGCCTGAACTACATAGGAAGACCCTGTGTCAAAAAACCGAAACACAAACAAACCAAAAAAACAAGTTTGGCCAAGTGCCCGATGTTACCCGCTAGGTCTCCTAAAGCCTGGGTCTGAGACAGGGAAGGGGTACCTTGATCCTTTTTTCCTACACTGGTTTCTAGAACCCTTGACATTTTACCCCCACCAACCCCCCCCCCCGCCCCGCAGATGGCACAGCAGGCTCACCACCTGTGTTTATTACAAACAGTTTAATTGATTCTAATCCCAG
>PVLD010006846.1:0-24781 GCA_004027595.1 Dinomys branickii | reverse complement strand
TCCCAGGGGCGGCCTCTGACTGTGGGGCAGAAGGCCTTGGGGTGGCTGCCCGCTGTAGCCAGGACAGCCGGCTTCAGGTCTGCACAGGCGCTTCCCTGGCATGAGGCTCGTGCTCGGTCCGCAGTGTCTCCATGTACTTGCGCATCTTCTCCACCATCCAGGAGGGCAGGACAAAGGATTTCAGCTCATCTAACTTCAGGTCCAGGCATCCCCTAGAGTAGATATTAAGAGAGAAAGTTAAAGCAAGGCAGGATATTGGCCCAGCCTCACCCCAGGGGCTACTCTGAGGCCGAGAGATGCAGTGGTTTACCTGTAGTCGTCACTGGCAGCAAGGTCCCGGATGTCCTCCTCAATGAGGAGGTAGGCCTGGGGAAGAAACAAGAATCTCAAGAATGGTGACTGCCTGATTCACTCCAATTCAATAATCCTTTATGAAGTATCTGCTTTTTCGTTTAGTGTCTGCTTAATGTAAGGCCTCCTACTGGGTGGAGTTTGCAATTTGGTAGATGAAAGTGGGAAGAGACTGGGGAATGGTTCCTTGAGAAAATCTTTCCCTCAAACAGAAATTTTATGGGTGGGAGAAGAGGGACTTGTGACTTTTCTGAGATTGTGGTCTAGCTATGTTGCCCAGGCTGGCCCTGAGTTCTTGGGTTCAAGCGATCCTTACGCCTTTGTCTTTGGAGTAGCTGGAACTACAGGCATGCTGTGGTGACTGCTTTATGCCTTTCCTCTTTTGAAAAAGGGATGGAGAGCCAGGTGTGCTGGCGCACACCTGTGATCCTAGCACTCAGGAGGCTGCGGCAAGAGGACTGTTGTTAGTTTGAGGCCAGTGTGCACTGCAGAGCCAGATTGTGTCTCAAAAAAAAAACAACACGGAAGAGGTTTATAATAAAGCAACATATAAGGTTTATAATAAAACAATTAAGCTAGCAAAATATACCTGGAAACGGTAAATAAGGAAGAGGAAGCTATATGCTAAATGCTAAGAACATTCAGTCTTGAGCTTCCCAGCAGAAGGGACATGGTGATGAACACACTACTGTCCAGTAACTCGGCTGACGCACGTACGGCCCTGGCCTGTGCCGCTGCGCCGACCAGATATGTGTCTGCAACCGTGACGCGTGTGTGGCCCTGGCCTGTGCTGCTGCTCTCCGACCAGATGCATGTCTGCAACGGTGAGGCTTTTCGAGAATTTTCATGTAGGGGATGTGCATCATATTACAAAGCCTTCTCTAAGAGCCTTTCTAGCCTTAGGGTCGGGAATAGTTGTGTATTTTGAATACTTTTTTTCATCTTATGGGTACTTAGAACTATGTAACAGATCAGGTATCCTGGAGAAGCATGCAGACTTCAATTTGCAAACACTTAGAGAAGGTCTCCTAGGTCACCATGGAGAAAAACCTCAACTTTTTCCTCTTTTTTCTACTCTTACTGGTGGCTTGATTTTTAGGTTCTGTTCCCTTTGCCCATCTACTTCTTATGGATGTTATACTACATTTTATGTTGTCTTTGGTAAGTTCCCTGAACTATTTTTCTGAAATAAAGTGTGCACATGGAGTAGTAAATAAAATGAAAGGTACTTTTCTTTCTCTTTTTGGAGACAAGATCTCCCTATGCAGCCTAGGCTGGCCTCACACTCAATGACAATCCTGTCTTTGCTTCCCAAGTGCTGGGATTATAGGCATGCGCCACCACGCTCGGCTCTGAAAGGTAGTTTTCACTGGCAGAAAGGAAACGGCACACTGGTTTGCAAGGTCCTCAGACTCGTTTTAGAAGCAGTCCCTGCAGTGGGGCCGAGGGCGCAGGCTGCTGCAGGTGATGGGCAAAGCACTCTGTAATGGTTTTGGTGCACATACAACAGTGGTCTGCCTAAGGTCGGTGCTTGGTAAGAGCTGAGAACTCCTGAAGTAGAGGAGTGTCTGGAGGGGGCTGTGAGGCTTTGCAAACATTTCACCGCAGGTGCTAACTTCTGGCAACAGGGGGTTTTGCCTGGAGAACTGTGTTGAGGAAAGATTTTATAGCTGTGTCTGGAGAAAAAGAGTGTTATGATCAAGAAGTAAAATCTATCCATGGGCATACGAAAGGAAACCCTGCAACCCCCATTCCAGTGCACAGATATGTAGTCTTAGAGAAATGGACGGGAGAATGGGGGGTGGGGTGGTGCTGGAGGGAGCCCTCGTGACAGGGACCAGGGATTATAGTCTGCTCTTCAGCAGGGAGCAGGGATTAGATGGAATGGGCTGAGGGAGCCTCCAGATTTGGAGGTAAGTGGTCACCAATGGCCCTGGGCTGGGTGGGTCTTTGGCAAGGGTACTGGAACATGGTGCTTACCATCTTCCCGCCTGTTGCCCGCATGTGGTGATTCTCAGCCAGCCAGTGCTTGTCCTGGGGGTCAGCTGCATACTGGGAGGGACGAAGTCACACAGCAGGAAACGTTACCCTAGAGTGTGGGCCATTTTCTTGCCCTTTGAGCGTTCTTACCGACAGGACCTCGTACTAGCCTGCTAGATGCAGGGGACGTACCAACTCAGAGCACCTGGCCCAAGCCTAGCAGCTCAGAGACTGTGACCCGCTTCCCAGGTTTAGTACATTTCTAACCCCCTTCCACATCCTTTCCCAACACACAACTGCTCTGGCACCTAGTGGGATAGGTGACTTATTTTAGAGCAGCCTCTTTTAATTTATTAATTTTTGAGACAGGGTCTTACTATGCAGTTCAGGCTTGCTTTAAACTCACTGTGTACCCTCTAGCGATCCTCCTGCCTCAAACCTCCCAGTGCCGGCCTCAAAATCAAGTGATCCTCCTGCCTCAACCTCCCGCAAGTGCTGGGATTACAGGCTTGCACCACCATGCCAGGAAAGAACCTCCTCTTTTAGAACATGATATGAGATGGCCTATAACACCTATAATTATTATGGTGAACATATCTTCTAAAACAAAAATCTGTATGCCTCCTTTACTGGGGCAGATAGAACAGCATTGTGGTTAAGGACTGGTTTTGCAGTCAGACAAAAGTTTTTTTTTGTTTTGTTTTGAGACAGGGTTTCACTGTGCACTTCAGGCTGGCCTCAAACTCCCAGGGTTCCTGCTGCCTCAGCCTCCCAAGTGCTGGGGTTACAGGTGTGCACCACCATACCTGGCCACAAATAAGGTTTAAACAGAAGTTTATGCCAGTTTTTAGATGGTGTAAACCTCGACAACAATTTATTGAGACTCAGTTTTCCCATTTGCAATATGGCAAGTTTTGTCTTCTTGTGTTTTTGTACTGCGAATTGAATCCAGGATCTCTGCAATGAGCTACGTCCCCAGCTTTTTTTACACTTAATTTTTTTGAACTTTATTTTTTAAGATGTGGTCTTGTAAAGTCACTAAATTGCCCAGCCTGAGCTCAGACTTGTGATCCTCCTGCCTCAGCCTCCCAGAATGCTGGGATTACAAGTGTGTGTGGCCATGCTGGGCTGCAAAATGCCAAGTGTTAACATTTGTCTAATAGGATTTTTATTTGTTTTTGGGTTTTTAAAACAGAGTCTTTCTCTGTAGCCCAGGCTCTCCCTTAGGTTGTGGCAATCCTTCTACCTCAGCCTCCCGAGGGCGGGAATCACAGCGGCGCCCCCACTCTGGTTCAAGGCTGTTGTTAGTAATAAGTAAGGATACTGGTGGCGCACGCCTGTAATCCCAGCATTCGGGAGGCTGAGGCAGGAGGATCACTGAGAGTCTGAGACCAGCCTGGGTATGAAATGAGCTCAAGGCCAGCCTGACCTGCATAACGACATCCTCACAAAGGAAAAGAAAGTGTTCTTCGATCCCCCAACCCCATTTCAAAGAATTTGCCCTTCACAATCACCCATGCAAAGGGGCTGATGCGGCATTATTTATAACAGCAAAAGTTTGGAAGAAAATATCCATAAATAAAAAATGATTAAATAAATTATGAAATATAGTATACGAATTCCAAACAGCTGTTAAAAATGAAACAAGGGAGGGCTGTTTCAACGAAGATATTACCCATTAGTTTTATACTGGACAGTAGACTTTCTGTAAAGGACCAGTCAGTAAATATTTTAGGCTTTCTTGTCACATAGATTTCTGTTGTCTGTTTTGTTATTGTTCTTTGTTTCGGCTTTTTGAGACAGGGTTGCACTATGTAGCCCAGGCTGCCCTCAGACTTATGGTGATTCTCTTACCTCAGCCTCCTGAGTGCTGGGTTTACAGGTGTGTGCCTCTTCACTTTTATGAACTGGGCTTACTAGCACTCAGGATGCTAAGATAGGAAGGTTACACATTCAAGGCCTGCTGGGGGATACGTAGTGACTGGATGTCAGAGAACTGCTGACAGTTATACTGGAGAAGAACTGGGAACGGAACAAGGTGTGACTGGAATTTACTAGGAACAAATGGAGTTATTCAATGACTCATATTCCTTTTACTTTTTCTGTTCCCTCAATCCTTTTTAAATTTTCACAGTAGTTCTTCTGTTAAAAATGGAATTGAAAACTGGCACCCCATCTCTTTAAAACATCTGGGAAATTTAAATTTTGGCCTCCAACTTGCAACTGTCCTCATGTCTCACCGTCCCTGAGCGCTGGGATTACAGGTGCGGCCGCGCCTGGTGAGGCCATTTGAATTCTAGGGCTCGTTATTCACCGCTGTTTTCATTGTGCTGATTTTTGGTGATCGAACCTCAGCTCTCTTCATATTGCCCTCTTAAAAAAAAAATTGTATGTGTGCACAAACATGCCACCTTTCTCAGGACTGTGCATTTTCAGGTTCTTTAAAAACTTTTTGTCTTTTTGAGACAGGGTTTCGTTATGCAGTTCAGCTCTGGCCTTGAACTCACTCTGTAGCCCAGGCTGGCTCAAACTTGCAGCAATCCTCCTGCCTCAGCCTCCTGAGTGCTGGAATTACAGGCGTGTGCCACCACGCCCAGCTCAGGTTTGTGATAAATAAGGTAAAGGAAGGTTATTTTTCTGCAGTTCAGATCTGAAAAATTTCCAACTTCCACTGGGCTGTGGAAAAATACTCTTTCCTTAACTTGAAGCTCGTTTTAAAATCTGAGGGTCTAGAACAAAATAATAAGGGTGTTAGTTTTGGAGTCAAGATTATATATCTGAGCCTCTTGTGGTACAGCCTTGTAATCTTAGCATTAGTGAAGCTGGGCCGGGGGATCACCACAAGCTAAACTGCATAGCAACACCCTGTCTCAAAAAAAAAACAAAGAAACAAACAAAAAAACAGTTTACAGATGTGGTGAGAGTAGTGACCAAACTTCAAAGATGGCACGATGGCATCACTAAAGGGAAAGTATTTACAGTTAAAAAAAGACTCCGTTAGGAGAGTCCAGAAAAGTTCTAATTTTCATTAGCAATAGATATTTAAGTTACTGATGCAGAAGTGTACACAAAATAATTTCTATAGTTAAAAAGTTAAACTGGGCACATACCTATAATCTTAGTACCCTGGGAGGCTGAGGCAGGAGGATCACAAATTCTAGCCCAGCCTGGGCAACTTAGTGAGACCTTATCTCAAAAAAAAAAGAGAGAGAGAGAGAGAGAGAGAGAGAGAGAGAGAGAGAGAGAGAGAAAGGAAAAAAGGCAATTTATAGAACAAATATAGATTCTAAATGACTGAAAAGATGCTTATAATCACTAATAAGAGAACCATAAAGTAAAACAACAAAACTTTCCCCTCCATTTATTACACTGCAAAGATTAACATTAGAGCTAATCCCCACAGGTAAGGCGGAGTATGTGGGGGTTCACTGAGTCCCCACTATGCCAGCTGTCAAGCTGGGTGCTTTACAGCACTCTCGTTTTCTGAGACAGGGTCTTGCTATGCAGTCCAGGTTGACTTTGAACTCATTACGTAGTCCAGCTAGCTCAGACTTGTAGCGATCCTCCTGCTTCAGCCCCCTGAATGCTGGTATTAAAGGCTTGCACCACCATGCCTACCCCCTACTGCATTCTTTCTTAGTTGACCCTATGGCATCTATCTGTCATCATTTTCATTTTATATGTGACAAAACAGATTCAGAAACATGGAGCTATTGCTCAGGGTCACACAGCTCAGCCAGGAAGGAGTGGAACCAGGGCTAAGATTATACTTTTTTTTTTCCGGTGCAGAAGACTGAACCTGGGGGTGTTCTACCACTGAAATATACGCAGCCCTTTTTTAATTTTTATTTTTAGACAGGGTCTTATTAAAGTGCCCAAGGAAGCACGGAATTTGTAATCCTGGCTCAGCCTCCAGGATAGGTAGGATTATAGGTTTGTGCTATTGTGCCTGTCAGGGAAGTGAATCTTTTACTTTTATTTAACTAGTAACTGGTACATTTCAGGTACATACATTTAATGATCACGTTCATCATAGAGAATCTGCACCTGTACAGGATATGTTGCTGCTGCTGCTTTTTTTCCCACTCCCCTCTCTGCCTTTGAACCCCTCTTCCCCAGGGAAGTGACTCTTAAAGGTCAGGCGGACAAGGTGGGGAGGCTGGCCAGATGAAGGGAGCAGTGGGAGTAGACACTAAGAAAGAGGCGAAGCAACAAGCAGGCCCAACCCTCTGGGCGCTGCGAGTCTGAAGAACAAGGCTGAGAAAGAAGAGCCAGGAGGCCTGCCCTTCCCAGCTGGGCACGAGCCCCACACACAGGTGCAAAAACAGCTTGGGGACACACATGCAGTGATACTTTCCTAATCGACTTAGATGCTTCAGTAACTGACGAAATACAAATCCCAGAGGGTGAATTAAGTTAAAATTTCTTTGTTTCTCAAGCAGTGGAGCCAATGCAAGCTGCCCTCCAGAGAGGAGTCCCATCTGTGAAACTGTAAGCCCAGCAATTCTAATCATTTATGCCACAAACAACTGAATGAGGTGCTGGTTAAGAGCTTAGGCTTTATATGGATAAAGAAGAAACATTTTTACACAATGGAGTACAACTCTGCCATAAAGGATAAGCTTGAGACATTTCTAGCTAAATGAGTGCACATTGAGACCATACTCTTAAATTGGACATACATGTGTAAATACACTGTTTCTCTGGTGTGAGAAACCGAAAAGTGTAAATAAGGACCAAAATGTATAATAGATACTGTGAAATAGGAAGAAATGTTCAGAAGGGGAGGGGAACTAAGGAAGGTGGAGGACTAAAGGAAGGAAAGGAAAAGAAAAAAAATGAAAAAAGAAGGTAAGAATGGAAAAAAAACTTTTGTAAATGAGGGGAAAAGGGGTCGAAAGCAGTGTAGGGGAATGGGAAAAAAACAAATCAACTGTGTCACATACAGGTACAAATTCCCCACGATGAATGTGGTCATTATGCACATATAAAATGTACCAATAAACTTAATTAAAAACACCTCAGGCTTTAGAAGAGAGACCTGGACTGTAACCCTGACTCACTAGCTAACTGACTTCAGGTAAGATTTAGCCTTTCGCCTGTCAACTTTTTAAAAACTTTCAAAATAAGGATAATAATACCTATGTTATGGTTGATAAATTGTGTCAACTTGGGGAGTCTAGAGGTTTGGCTGAGTGACTCAGCAGGAAACTAGGGTGCTTACTCTGTACACATCCTGAGCTTGTGGAAGAGGAGGGCATGGAGACTGTGTGAGAGCTACCTGCCCCCTGGATGGGGGTAGGCTGTTTACAATGTGAGGGAAGAAAAGAGGCTGCTTCCAGCCATTCCTCCCTTTTGCTGGTTGTTTGCTGCCATGAACGTTTGGCCTCTGCCATGTACCACTCTGCCTCAGAACCAGCCAAGTATGGACCGAAACCTCCACAAACTGTAAGCTAAAAAAACCTTTCCTTCCTTCAGTTTGGGTGTTGGGTATTTTGTCTCAGCAAGGAGAGTAAAGTAACCAAGACAACCTATCTTTTCTTTTTTCCTTGAGCCAGAGACCCACTGTGTTGCCCAGGTGGCCTAGGCTCATGTGATCCTGGGCTCACCTTATCTTCCTGCCTCAGGCTCCTGAGTAGTTGAGACTATAGGTATATACCACATGCCCAGTTAACAATACCTACCTTAAAGGATAGTCATGAGATTATCGAACTATAGCTCTGAAAACTTGTGCCTGGCATACAGTGACCACACAAGGGAAGTGGCCATTATTACTGAGGCACAGAAATGTTGAGATCATAAAAAGTAAAGGTGAAGTCAGGCAGGGGCTGCACACCTGTAGTCCCAGCACTTGGGAGGCTGAAGCAGGAGGATCGCCGTGAGTTCAAGGCCAGCCTGGGCTACATAGCGAGACCCTGTCTCAAACACCACCCTCAAAAAGGTGTGTGAGAGCGTGGTAACTAGAACCCATTGTTCTGATCATTGTCAGAACCATTGTTCTGACTCCCAGATTAATACAACGTGTAATGTGCAGCTGCCGATGCCCAGTCCCCAAGGCAACAGCCTGCCTACTTCCCAGCTCCCATCTACCTTAAAGAGGTACGGGTGCTTGATGTAGATTCTCCCTCTGGTGCCTCCCATGCCTAGGGCCCTGTGGTGAAAAGACAAAAGGTACAGGTTCCAGCAGGTGCAGCCCCTATGCATGGACCCGAGCCATGTCCCCTCCACAGTACTAAAATCTGTGCACTTACTTGTTGGCTCGAGATCCCAAAACAAAGGTGGTAGCTTCATTCAGCCGGGCTGGGTCCCACTGTGCAAAACACAAAGACAAGAACCCAGAGAGACTGGTGAGGGTGAGGTCTGATGTGGTAACAAGACAGAAATACTCCTCCTTTGTCCTGCTTTCATCCTTATCCATTCTTTTTTTGCTTTGTTTTGTTTTGTTTTTGAGACAGGGTTTCGCTATGTAGCCCAGGCTGGCCTTGAACTTGCAATGATCCTCCTGCCTCAGCCTCCTGAATGCTGGGATTACAGACATGTGCCACCATGCCTGGCTCTTAACCATTATTCAGTGAAGTGTATATTCAAGAAATAGAGTCAAATAGGAAAGAACAACTGGGATGAGAGAAAAGAGAAGAAAAAGGAATGGAAAAAAATAGGTATATTTATATACACAAAATAGCTAAGATAATTGTACTACTAATTTTTATTAGTTTATTAAAAGGAACAGTTAATGTGTAATTGTTTGATCAATCTTACATGCCTATATTGGGTTATCTGAGTAACTACTTTGAAGATAACATGTAATGTAATAACCAGTGTTAATTTCTGATCACCTTATTTTGAAATTCTGTATCATTTTTGTTTTTATGTTGTTTTGTTTATGCCTTTGTTTCTGTTATTTTGTTTTTGATATTTTCTCTTTAAAATTAAAAAAAGAAAAAAGATTGGACAATGATGAAAAAAACAACAAAATAAAAGGAAATAGAAGTAGTACTTATATGCTAGGCCGCTTGCTAGAGGCTGGGGATAAAGAATGACTGGTGACAGTGTCTCTTCTTTAGGAGTCTCAGGCACGTATACCCAGACAACTAGCTCATTATGGGACAGGGCAATGATATGGACGGGCGCAGGAGGTGAGTGGTACAAAGGGAATGGTACAGCCAGGCAGTCCTTGAAGAGATAATCCCCAAGTTAATCCTGAAAGGGTGAGCTCAAGTTAGGACAGAGGGGAGGACATTCCAGGCAGAGGGCGTGGCCAAAGACAGGTGAGAGCTGGCTTGCATGAGGGAGAGCCTACAAGCAATTCTGTGCTGTGTAAGGAGAGAGCTCAAATAAGGGAGTAGAAACTGATGGAGCTGGAAAGAGACGCACAAAGTAGCAAGGGGCTTTATTTAGAAGTTCACATTTGCTTTATTCTGTAGGCAGTAGGGAGCCACTGAAGGCCTCCACACAGGAAATGAGACTCTTATGTTCTTAAAGACAGCTTACTCTTCCCGCAAAGTGGATAATGGATTTGAAGGGGCGAAACCGCAGGCAGGCAGGGGCTGCTGCAACAAAGCAGAATGGAAGGAAGACAATGGCCTGAGCTATAGTGTGGTGAGGAGGACAGGGAGGGCACAGGAACCGCAATATTCTCAGGAGGCAGAATCACTCACAACTTGACCAGAAGTTGGGAGGGGAAGGAAACTACAGGCAAAGATGATTACAATACCGAATGCAGAAGAAGGTCTACGAGGAATGATTCTAATTTCAGTTTTGGAGATGCTGAGATGGAAAAGTCCACGGAACTTCCACAGAGAAAGGTCTACCATATAGAGCATCCGCATTTTGAAACAGAGAGTTAGATGATGAATGAAGAGTGCGGGGAGTTTTAGCACACAGCTTAACGCTGTAAGCTTAAGGCTGGTTGATTGAAATTTTAGATTTTCCAGAGAGAAGATTTAGGTAAACTGGGCCAAAGACTGAATTCTAGGGAATGCTTACTTATATGGGTCACTGGTGAGAGAAAACTCACCAAGACAGAAAGGAGGTTTGAGAAGGCAGACTGGGGAGAATGCAGGGTCACCAGCTCTAAGGGAGTGGACTCTTAGGAGAGCCATGAGGACCAGTGAAATGAGACAGCCAGAAAACAAGAGGTGGCCAATGTCTACCTGGACATAGCTCCAAAAAGAACAGGGCACTTACATCTACTTTCCTGAATTTCCATAGATGGTTATCTGAAAAAAGGCTCTGCCTGTTAAAAGAACTTGCAAAAAACTGTTCCGCAGGCAACAGAGGCTAGTGTTGTCAGCAGACTTTGGGTCTGAGACTCGGCTCTTCCACTTAGAGCTATGTGACTTTGGGCAAGTGTCAAAGGTATTAAGTATATAAAATAACTAGATGAAATTTCTGCCTATAGGAGAGTTGGAAGGAAAGGAAGCTCCTCAATTACAGGACAGTAGGAGAATCTACTTCACAAGTTTGTTACGAAGATTAAACGAGACGATCTTATCAAAAGATTTCAGGCTGTGCCTGTCTCATGCTAAGCAACGAGTGTTAATATCACTAGGGAAACAGAAAGAGGGGCTGAGGTTCTATAACAAGTCTCAGTCATCTCTCTGGCCTTTAATTCAAGCTCCTACCTAAGATTCTCCTCTGAGGCCAGAGTGGCTGCGGGGGTTGGTGGTGGAAGGATGGAGCTCGCATGGCGTGAACATATCTGGTACCCATCACCCGTCTTTCACAGGGGCCCCGGAGCTTTGGCTGAGTCTCCCTGGGAGACTGGTCACTACCATGCTGCAGTCCTACCTTGGGGCCTTCCCGGCGAATCGGTTCACAGGACTTCGGCTTCCATCTGCTTGGAGGGGAAGAAGAAGAGTGAATTTTCCAAGGTGGGGCCTAAGACTGGAAGAACTCTGCCTGGCGGTGGTGGTAGTTCTTCATACCTCTCTTTTTAGCTCTGGAGGCATGTCTTCCTGACAACCCATTAGAAGAGTTCAAAGGGAAAAAGCACTGGACCCAGGGCCACTCTACGACTGGCTTTGGTATGACCTGGGGCATCCTGGGGCAAGTCCAGGGACCTCTGTGTTGAAGCTTTCTCATCTTCGAGGTTTACCCATCTTGTGTTCATGAGAAATGAAACTGCTTCAGGTTGTGACAAATCTGAGGGACAACAATACTATCTATCTTGACCAGTGGTTTCAAACTATCCCCACCCCACTTAATAAGACTAGTGTGGCTGAATCTCTTTTACTATTTGCAGGACTGGGGAACTGAATGCAGAGGCTCATGCTCGTCAGGCAAATGTCCTACTACTGAACCATCCTCCCAGCCCTTTCAAATCTGAGACAGCCTCTTGCTAATTTGCTCAGCCTGGCCTCAAAGTTGCAACCCTCCTGCCTCAGCCTTCACAGTAGCTGGGATTACAGGCATGCACCACCAGGTCTGGCTTTATCTGCTTCATCTAATGGGCTTCCACAGGAAGTTTTGCTTGAAGAAGAGAAAGATTCTGTTGCGTCAAAACTCTTTAAACCTGGGGTGGGGGAGGTGATAGACGTACAGGCAGAGCACAGAAGCTTTCAGCACAGTGAAAACGCTCTGACACCAACAGTGGATACATGTCACTGCGCATTTGTCCAAACCCATAGAATGTACAGCGCATGAGTGAACCCTAATGGGTTCTATGGACTCAGTGTGATACTGACGTGTGACACAGACTCCTCCACTGCAGCACAGGCACTACTCTGCTGTCCTCTGCAGGTAATGGGAGGCTGTGTGGATGCGGGGGCAGGGAACATGGGGGTTGTCTCCGTATTCCCATTCCATTTCCTGTGAACCTAAAAATACTCTTAGAAGAGTCTCGAGAAAAAGACGTTTTTGAAAATGTCTGCCCTGTAGGCAATGTAGTACAATCTTACCTTCTTAATTGTATGATCTTGGCAAGTAATTGCCTAGTCTGTCTCTTTAACTGCTAAAAGAACTATGCCTTCCTTATAAGGCAGCTGTAAGGACTAAAAGATAAAGTCTGTATGGTATTCAGACCAGCTATAAGCTGACTATATACTAGCAAGGACACAATTCTGGTCTTTAATCCAGCTAGACCAGACTATTTCGGGCGAAAAACAGGACAATGGCCTCCCTTCACCACTGCGAGCAGTAACCCTCTTCCTCTTCAGCATATGGATCTCATTCTGCCAGGCAGGGATCTGTCCTCTTCTCTCCAGGCCACTCCCTCCCTCTGTCAATTTTGGCTCTTGTCAAACTACTGGCCCCTACTCACACCATGCCCGCAGCTGCCCGCTCACTTGACAGCATGTGTCCAGGAGGCCGTCCTTTCCTCTGTCACAAAGAATAGGTGTTAGAGAGCTGACCCCATGGGAACAGTCCCCCACCCCCTACTGGGCAGGTCCAGGATACATGGTAGAGATAGTTTTCCAAAGATTCTAAATGATCCCTGACAGGGACCAAGGAGAGTGTAGGGCCCAGCCTGTCATGTCTAAAAGGTTCAAAGATGCACAAGGAAGTCCTGCACCTGCTTCTAGAGCTGAGAGGCCTTTTTCCAGCCAGGAAATGGTTTACCTTTTTGGGAATGGGACTTCCTCGATGGGCACACTCCTCTTCTGCCAGTCGGCCACGCTGGAAGAAGAGAGAAGGGAGTCAGTGGAAGGCCAGTGTCTACAAGCTGCAGGTCCTTTGGGGTTGCATCAGGCAGAACCTTGGACTATACCCCTCGGCTGCTGCCTAACCCCAGCCTAGCAGCCCTCTAGCACAGCGCTACTCGTACCTGGGCTGAAGAGTGGGTGGTTTGTGAAACTTCCCTAGGCCCATGTTTTATCTGTTTTCCAGGCTGACTGTCTCCCCCTTTAAAGTCCTCAGGACACAACGACTCTGACCTTTATCCCTGGAAGCTCATGGGCCAATCTGGGTATTACTTTTTCTCCATCTGAGAACAGCAGCTTGGCCTGAAAGGAAAAGACCAAGTGTTTACTGTCACTGTCCAGGTGGGTGAGCCTCCCTCGCCTCTGTAGATGTGAGTCCAAGCTGAATTAAAACTTTTCCACAGTCAATACAAACACATGAACACATAGATTTATTTTTAAAAAGTAGATATGGGGCTCCTCAATGTTCTTCTTTTGTCTGCTGGTCATGCTAGAGAAAAAGGGAAGGGAATCAATGGGAGCCTGTTTTTTCTTTTTTTTAAAGAAAAAGAACCTGACGAATTAGTGATCATTGCTAAAAGGTTAGCAAATGTAAACAAGATTAAAAAGAAAATCAAACTAAATCTCATTATTCACAGAAATCTATTAGTATTATCGATTCAATGTAAATTCTTCTTTCCTTTTTTTTGAGACAGAGTCTTGCTATGTAGTTCAGGATGGCCTGGAGCTCATGTCGATCGTCCCGCCTTAGCCTTCCTAGTGTTGGGATTACGGGTGTGTGCCACCATGTCTGGTTCCTTCTCACTTTTTCCATGCAAATATGTTCTATATAACTTTCTAACTCAATGTTACTGCCCTAAATATTCCTCAGTAAATTGCTGTTTTTATTTAACAAGTATCAAGAAGCCATGTGTGTTGGTGCATGCCTATAATCCGAGCACTTGGGAGGCTGAGGCACGATGATCATCGAGTTTGAGGCCAGCTTGGGCTATATACTGAGTTCAAGGCCAGCCTGAATTACAGTGATACCCTGTCTCAGAAAACCAAAATAAAAAAAAAAAAAAAAAAAAGAAAAGGACTGAGCACCTAGGACGTAAGTGCTGGGGGATGGGAGCGAAGACAAGATTTTGCAGAGCTCCTGCTCTCGTGGACAGTCTAGATAATGAATAAACAAACACACAGAAGATAATTCCGGCCTGTCTCTCCCTTCCTCCTTCCCTTTCTTCCTTCCTGAGATGAGGTCTCACTATGTAATTTAGACTGGCACTGAACTCACAGCCATCCTCCTGCCTCAGCCTCCAGAGGCCTGGGATTACAAGTATGTGCCATTATGCCCAGCTAAATAAGAGTAATTTTGGATCATGAAGAAAGCAGTAAACAGAAAGTAAAATCCAGGTAGGTATGACAGATAATCACCAGAGGGAGGGCTCCTTGAGGGGGCAGTCAGGCAAGGCCTTGCTGAGAAGGTAGCCTCTGAGGAAGAAGGTTGGAGGGGAAGCTAGGCTGAGGCGGCAGTAAAAGCTGCAGGGAGGAAAGATGCAGCTCCTATGAGGAAGAAAAGGATGGCCTGCTCAGGACAGGGCAAGGGGCAGAATGGAAGGCGGGAACGAAATGTGGGGAAGAGATGTGGGGACGTGGCCAGGTGGCCCGGTCTGGGGAGGTGCAGAGCTGGGTCTCACAGCCCCGGGGAGTCAATGCGTGCTCCCCCTGTGGACACACTGCGCTTCCCGCCTCCCTCCCCCTTCTCTGGCCACTCTTTCTTGGCCTTGTCTGCAGGCTTATCCTCCTCACTCTGGCTCTTTCCACTCTGTCCTCTCATTAAGTATTCTACCTCCTCTCATTCATGCTCACAGCTTTAGTTAACATCTACAAACTCGTGACTCTATTTTTAAAAATTTAAATCTTCAGCTGTAGCTCTAGACTTAGAAACAAATAATTGGCTCTGTGCTGAGGTTTGGATGTCTCAGATTTGCTAAGTTTCAAACTGGACTCATGGTCTTTCCCCCCAAATTTTGTCCCTTTTCAGTGAACAATGTACAAGCCTCAGTAGGTACTGCAGAGCTGTGGGGTGACTGGTTGCACTGCCTGCCTAACCAGGCTGCAAGCTCTGGGAAGAGTGGGAAGCCTGCTTCATTTGTCATGTGGTTGTTTACTCATTCAGTCATTCACCAAATACATACTGCACACATAGTAAGAGTTACATCCCAAGGTTGGGGAGACAGTGGTGAACAAGTTCCATCTTCAGTTCCGGTAACACTCAAGATCTTAGCAGAGATGGGGTGGGTGTGGGAAGGAGGCCAAAGGGCCTGACGGAGAGTGGGGAACTAAAAGCGGGGCTGGCATGGGGGAGTGTTCAGGGAGGGCCGCTCTGATGAGGCCATACTCAAACTAGGGTCCGAGAAAGAGGTAAGGGTCAACAGGCAGGGAAGATGGCTGAACAGGGCCCTGAGTCTGCCCTGTGGGCAGACAAGAGTCCAGCATGGCCAGAACCCAGTCCGTAAAGGTGTGCAGGATGAAATGAGGTTAACGCTGTTAAAGAAGCAGGCAGATGCTGGTCCAGGCAGGGCTCTGTGAGTGAAATTATTAGGATTTTATTCTGCCTGTCACTGGAGCGTTTATGGAGACTGACCTGACTTGACTCATCTTTAGTCTGGCTGCTTTGAGGAGTGGAGTGGAAATAGACAGGGGTAGATGCAGTTCAGGGCTGAGATCTGTATTTGTCAATCTCAGTGGTTAAATTGCTTCAAATCCAAAGGAATCACCTGGGAAGACAGGGAACCAGGAAGAGAAAGGGTCTGAGGACTCAACTCAGCACCAACAGAGAGAGAGAAGAGAAGCTGGATGAGGAAGCCGAGGGACCAGTGGAGCTGAGCCAAGTGGAGGCCATGGAGCCAGGACAGTAGTGCTCCAAGGCACACGAAGTGAGCCACTGCAACAAAGGCTGCCGAGGAGCTGAGGACAGGCCGCGTTCACAGGGCTTGGGAATGTGGAGAGCCCTGGTGAGTAAGAAGGCTCCATGGTTTCATCCCCAGCACTGGGGGAAAAGAAGAGGTGGTGGAGACTAAAGCCAGAATGAAGTGAGTAGAAGAATGAGTGGGAGGCATGAAAGTGAGCCTGGGGTTGCTGACAGCCTTTCTTGAGGTGCGGCTTGAACAGGACACAAAGAGTGTGACCACTGAAGGGACTGTGGGTTCCAGGGTGGTCTGCCTGTGCTTGCTACTATATTCCCAGTGCCCCAATGTCTAAGCACACGCTGTCAATTACAGACACACACAGACAGACTGCAGAAACACCTGGAAAGAGGTAGCTCAGGAGAGTAGGGAGTATTACTGAGATGGTCCAGATGTGGTAGGAGAAGTGAAAGCAAGCAAACCATGACTTAACGCAACCAAAATGAAAATGCCTTAGTAGTTCATTGTGAAGGGTCTTTTCAGGCAATGAGTTCTGCATGTGGTTTAGTCAAGAGGACCCTGAAGAGTTTCCAAGTATTCTAACTACCTGAAGGTGGGGCTCTGTTGTGGGGAAGGAATACTATTATTATGAAGGTAGCTGTGGTGTTTTTCACACCTTGCATGCTCTGTGTTACAAATACCTGTGCTGTGTTGTTAGTATGTGTATCACCCCACTCAATCCTCATAGCAAACCGCTGGTGGTAGGAAGTAGCTTTAGCCCCGATTTCAGAGATCAGGAACTGAGATACGGAAAGGCTAAAAGACTTGCTCTAATGATTCACCTGGTTTCACCCTGGATGAAACTCTATGGGCTTTCTACCTCCCGTGGTCTGATTCCACAGTGCCCACGCAGCCTCGTTTCCATACACGGGCTTCTAAGCTGCACCAGTGCTGGTAAGGGCCAACCAGATGGTGGACATGGCAACTCAGGAAAACAGGAAGGTATAACCACTGACTGAATGCAGGTCACGCCCACTGACCCTAACCTCATCAGCTCTCATCGGAACTTAGCCATCTCCTAAATCTCTTTCCAAACTCATCTCCAGCAGCCAGAGCCAATCTTTTAGAATGCCAATCTCAGGAGGCCACTCTTCCAGCTACAATCGCTCGCCTGGGACTTGGGTTTAGTGCTGTTCCAGGTGCCTCTGCCTACCTCTCCAGCCCCTTCCTCCTCTGAAAACCAGCAGCACTGGCTTCTGTTCTTAGACACACCGCACCCTCCCGTGTGCTCTCTCACTACCTGTGGTACCTACAGTGCTTATAGCCATTTGTAGTCACAGACATACTGTACGATTACTTCAGTAACGTCAAGGGCTCTGAGGAGAAGCATATGCCCATTTTGCACAGCACTGTTGGGGTCTGCAGGGCATAGTAATGGGCACACAGTAGGCCTCAATGTAAATCAGCTGAAGAGATAAATGAACTCAAGAAAGCACTCTGGGATTTAAGAGCAAGTTTTATTAATTTAATTTTGATTTAGCTCAAACTTCCAAAAATATCATTAGCAAACTTCTACTAATTTTTTTTTTCCCTTGGGCTAGGGTCTTCCTCTATACTTCAGAATGGCTTTGAACTATGTATCCCAGGCTGGCTTTGAACTTGCAGCAATCTTCCTGCCTCAGCCTGCCAAGTGCTCAGATTACTGGTGGGTGCCACCACCCCTGGCTTCTGTTTCATTATCAGTAACTGTTGTAACTGATCATAATGCACTGAAGTCCTGAGTGGATTAATTCCTCTTAGAAATTCAGTTAATTTAAAGTTAACAGTTTATGAGAACCAGGCTGGTTTTCACTGCATGGACAGAATGGGAGGTTCAGGCCCTGGTCTTGTGCCTAGGCAAGGCTGTATTAGAACTGCTAGCCAGACAACCTTGAGAAGACATTTTTTTCCCGCCTCACTATAATTACCCTCCCAGAACTGAGCGCATACTAGTTCTTGTGGCTTTGATTGTGAGGAAACTCCCACTTTTGACAGTTAATGGTTTCACAGGTGAGAAAAGCATCCGGGTGATGCTGACAATTTTTATTAACAACGGCTAACAAACTGGTTCTCTGCTGTCTTGGGCAGTCACTTACAGACATGATGTCACGCCTCCTGACCACACCAGGAGGCAGGGAGGCAGCAAGGGCGCTAGTCCCATGACACCAGAAGGGGCTACAGTATTAAAGGTGCAGACTTGCAGAGGTGAGGCACGTTTTAGCTATTTATTTCTTGTGTGCCTTAGGCCACAATTTTTGTTCCTGTTTTGGGTTGCCTTATTAATTTAACTTGTGTTTTTTCCAGGTTTACTGAGGCATAACTGGTAGAAATAGTATGTATTCAAAGTGTACAATATGGTGATTTGATGTACATATGAACTGAAATAATCAAAACAGCTGTCACCAGTTACCACTATGTGTGTGCGTATATACTTACATTGTACTCAGCAAATTTTGAGTAAGCAACACAGTATTACTGACTAGTAACTATAGTCACCATGCTGTACATTAGTTCCCAGGATGTATTTCTGACATGCAAAGGTATAATGACAAGTGAAGAAGCAGGTCATAAAACGGAACATTTGGACCCACTGACTGACATTCTCCTACTTTGCTGGTAATCACCATTTTACTGTTTCCGAGTTTGCTAAGTATTATTTATTTATTTGTAAAATAGGGGTTAAAAAACACCCGTACAGGGTTTCTTCTGAGAGATACGTGAAGTAATATGTCTATGACTGTACCTGGCACACAGTAGCTATTTCTCGTTCCTTCTGTCAGAAACAGTTCTGAGCCCTATCTTGAAATAAGGGGCTGATTCTGCAAAACACCCGAGGATAGGATCACGTTTTTTAGCAGAGTTGCAACAGCTGCACCTCGCACCCCATCTCCTGGCCCTGCGGCCTCACCTGCTCTAGACAGTTCCGACAGGCCTCCTGGATCAGCTGCTCTGTGTCTACCTCTTCCCCCACATTGTCTCGAACGTTCATAGCCGCTTTCTGGAAGAACTAGGGACACACAATAGAGGACAAGGTCAGAAGTCCAGCTGGTCTGCATCAGCCTGAAGGAATGTGAACAATGAAACAGAAGCTTCTTCTAGCCTATCCTTACGCAGAAGGGAAAAGTGATTATGAACATGGCTTTGGGGTCAGATTCATAAACCAGGCTCTACCTGCCCTGCTTGTCAGCCCTTCCCCTCACTCCGGCTTCAGATTTGGGGCCTCACGCTATCAGGGAAAGTGCTCTAGTGTGGAGCTACATCCTTCGCCCCTTTTATTTTCTTTTGAGACAGCTCTTGCTAAGTTACCCAGGCTGGGCTCATACTTGTGATCCTTCTGCCTCAATCTCCTTGAGTAGCTCTGGGATTACAGGTTTCGTGCCAGCACATCTGGCTTGTGGGTGTATTTTTTTTTTTTTTTTTTGGCAGTACTGGGGATCGAACTCAGGACCCTGCGCTTGCTAGGCAGGTGCTTATTCTACTGAGCTATATCCCCAGCCCTTGTGGATGTATTTTTGACATGAAAAGTTACTGGTGATGTAACAAATGGAACAAGGAGGTTATAAAACAGGTTAGTACAGAACAAGCCTATTTACATAAAATAGCAAAGAGTAAACATATAGAGGCAAAAGAACTTTAAGGACATAAAGTAACAGTGGTGATATTATGGATATTTTCTTTGCTTACCCGTAGCCTAATTTTTTTAATGTACATGTACTATTAAAAAAAAAAAAAAAAGGAATGCCTGTGCCTGAAGTGAATAGGACAGGGGAAGCCAGTAAAGGTCAAGACTGTACGAAAGACCTAATGGGATTCCCACTGCCCAACCCCCAATCTGCAGAAGGGAGAAGGAAGACCCAGCATGGGCCCCAGGACACCAGCAGCTCAACTGGCAAGGGCAGGGAAGGCACAACGTTCTTCTATTGGGTAAGAGGGAGAGCTGGAGCCTGAACATACGGGAGAGCCTGAAAACACACTGGGGAGGTCCCCGGGAACAGTCATTAAAAGTCTCCAAAATAAAGCATCAGATTAGTCTAGTGTGTAACAAAATTTGGGAAACCTTAGCAATGCTCCTACTGTGGGAGACAGGATGGAGATGTACTTCCACTTTATATTTAGGAAAGACAAGTGCCTCTGTTAATACCAAACCAAGGAGAACAGTCGGAAAGGACTGGATTAGAGACTGCAAGAGTTTAGGAGAAATTATTCAGAACAAATTAAATGGTCTGACTTTATTTACTTATGTGTTTATTTTGCAGTGCTAGGGTAAACCCAGGGCCTCATGCACGCTAGGCAAGTGCTCTACCACTGAACGATAACATTATGGATAAATCTGACTTTAAAAACAACTGAAAACTGGACAGGGCTAGGGATACAATTCAGCGGCACAGCGCACGACTGGCAAGCATGAGGTCGAGTTCGATTCCTGGGACCAGACCAGACCAGACCAAACCAACCAACCAACCAAACAAATAAAAACGAGATAAAGCTGGATAGGTGGTGCAGTACTACAATCCTAGCACTCTGGGAGGCTGAGGTAGGAGGATTACAGATTCTAGTTCAGCCCAGATAATTTAGACCCTGTCTCAAAATAAAAAAAGAGCTGGGGATGAAGCTCAGTGTGAAGGCCCTAGCTTAAATCACCAGTATTGCAAACAAAAACCAAAACAAAACAACTAAAAACACTGGCCATAAATACTAGTGTTCAATATCAATTATTTGCTAAGTGAAAGTCAGTTAAAGTAACTTAGACACTTTTCAAGTAGCTTGTGGAAAGAAGTGTAAAAAATGTATGACAGCCAGGTGTGGTGGCACATGGCTGTAATCCCAGCTACTACTTTGAGGCCAGACTGGGCACAAAGTGAGCTCAAGGCCAGCCTGTACTACAAAAAGGAGACCCTAGCTCAAAAAACCAGAAAAAGTCAAGTGTGGTGGGACATTCCTGTAACCCTAGACTCAGGAGGTTAAGACAGAAGAATCGGGCCAAATTTGAGGCCAGGTTGCATAGTGAGTGCAAGGCCAGACTGAAATACACAGTGAGACCCTGTCTCAAGGAAAAAAAAAAGATATGTGGGGTGAGTGTAAGCATCTCTAGGTCTGAGAATAAAATCCGACCACGAGTGAGGGATTCTTAAATACTGCTTGTAGAAATGGGAACTCGTACAACTTTTCTGGAAAACAATTTTTTCTTTCCCTAATACCCACTGATTTCATCTTTAGGAATTCATTCTCCAGAAATACTCTCACAATTGAACAAACATACATATCACAATGTTTGCTGTAATACTGTTTGTAATAAGAAAAATTAGAAACAATTTGAATTTTCTAGAGATTAGCTAGTTAAATTGGGTACATCTATAAAAATACTACTTTCCAACTATTAAAGCTACTATGTCAAAATACTAGTTGTAGAATAGTATGTGTAAAATAATTAAAAAAAAAAAAAACAAAAACATCATGGCTGGGCATGGTGCTGCATTTCTGTAATCCCAGGCTGAGGCAGGATGATCGCCACAAGTTCAAGGTCAGCCTGGGCTACATAGTGATTTCAAGGCCAGCCTGGACCGTATAGCTAGACTTTGTCTCAAAAAAACCAAAGGGGGGAAAATCATAAATACACAAATGAAGCTGAGAGAGTATATAGCTATTATTAGTCTATATTGTTGTTAGTATCTCTGGGATGTGAGTTTTAGTGACTTTTGGCAGTATCTGGCTGGTATGGTGGTGCATGCCTATAATCCAAGCCCTGAGAGGCTGAGGCAGGAGGATCATTATGAGTTTGAGGCCAACCCCCCCATTTCTATGAGCAGTATTTGAGAATCCCTCACTCATCCCCTGGGCTACAAAATGAGTTCAAGGACAGCCTGAACTGCAGTGAAATCCTGTCTCAAAAAAAATAAAAGTAAAACAGTATTTGTATTTTTAAGACGATAACTTCTTTTGTGGTGTGCGTGTTTTGTGGTACTGGGGACTGAACTCAGGGCCTCACACATGCTAGGCAAGTGCTCTACCACTGAGCTACAGTCCTAGCCTGTTTTTTTTTTTTTTTTTGTATCGGGAATCAAACTCAGGACCTTGCACTTGCCAGGCAGGCAGGCAGGCACTTGTGACACTTACATCCCCGGCCCTCCTAGCCTTTTTACTTATTTTATTTTTAAATTCTGAGACAGGGTCTGGTTAATCTGGTCAGTCTGATCTGGACTTGTTCTGCATTAGCCTCCCAATAACCAAGATTTCTTATTAAAAATTTCATTGGGCTGGGGGGTAGCTCAGCAGCATGGCATCTGCCTGGGAAGCTGAAGGTCCTGAGTTTGTTTCCTAGTTGCAAAAAGACACAATATTCAAACATACAGAAACATGGAATTGCTTAAACATCGAATACCCATTACCTAGAGTCTATAATTAACATTTTTCTCTATTTGCTTAATCTATCACATACTTATTCATTTATTTGTTTTATTCCATCTATCTGTTTTATGATTTGTATTATTTCTCTTTTTTCTTTTAGTCTGAAACTGAGCTCCTGATCTCACTGGCAAAATGATACTGGAATTACCTCTCGAGGGAAAAAGTTCTTTTATTTTGTCTTTTTGAGACAGGGTCTCGCTATGCAGTTCAGGCTGGCCTTGAGCTCACTCTGTAGCCCAGGCTGGTTTGGAACTCGCAGTAATCCTCCTGCCTCAGCTTCCTGAGTGCTGGGATTACTGGTGTGGACCACCGCACCTGGCTGACTGGAAAAAAGTTCTTAAGGGAGGGCTCAGAATTGGAAACCCTGAGATATCTGTGTGCACCATAGATATTAGCGGTACAGGGAGACACCGTGGGACGCCTAAGGATCATTTTCCCTGTTATGTTTTAAATTCTTTTTCACCTCTCACCTTCATGTACTTGTTGAAGACAGTCTGGATCTCCTCGTTGATGCTAGGCTGCAGGACCGCTCGGAGGAGATCCATGGAGATGGCAGGATCTGTAAAACTGCACTCAGGAGCGACGCGAATCAGAGGGTTTCACATCCTTTTCCATATAGTTTTTTTTTTTTTTTCCGGACTGGGGATTGAACTCAGCACCCTGTGCTTGCCAGGCAGGTGCTTATTCTACTGAGCTATATCCCCAGCCCCTCATATCCTTTTCTAATCTGACCAGCCAATTATTGATATAAGATCCTTTAACAGCAAATACTGGAGAGCTTCCACTGCACATAGCTATGTGCTAAAATTCTGGGCAAATACGTAAGATGCATGATTTTGTTCCATTCTCATAACTATGAAGCAGGTGTTATTTTCAAAGCGTTTCATGAAATATTTATGCAGAAAAGCCTACACACTTCAATACATAATTACAGAGGTACCTATTTAATTATCACCCAGGTAAAACATTACAATGAGCCACCAAAGGCCCACCTTGTGGTCTCTCCCTTTCCTGGGCTGGGTACTATTTGTAACCCCACTCTACAGTTGAGAGAACAGACCCAGGAAGGTTAAGTGGCTTGTCTAAGGTTACCAGTTAATAAATGTTAGTTTGCATTACAACACACTTGTCTGACTCTAGAGCCTGTGCTCTACACTTTCATGCTTTCTGACTTTAGAGATCAACCTCAACGCCAGTCAGTGTTAGAAGTCTTAGGCTATTAGCCCCCCCGCCCCCAATTCTATAGATGAATCAAGATCACACATAGAAACTTGTCTCCTCTTTCCCTGTGCAGTGCCCTTTCCACGGGCTGTAGATCTCTCCTCAGCCTTGTGCCACGGAGATCCCAAAGCTCCCCTCCAAGTCCGTGCCTGGGTATAAGCCCCGCCAGGGCCAGCCTTACCTTGTAGTCATCTGGGAGCGGCGGCCCCTTCGCTGCACCTGCCGGTGCTTTATCATTATGTTCCAGGGGTTCTGTGAAGAGGAGGGGAGCCGGTGTCACTGACTCCAGTAACACCGCGATGGGATGGAGAAGGAACAGGAAGCACAATCTTTGCTGCTTTTCAGATTCTTTTACCACGTCTGCCACCGCGGGCAATGTGGGAGAATGGGGCACTGCTGAGGAAGAGTACTTGAGGAAAAGTTTCCTGCTTTAAAAGTCCCCACCCGCCTTTCCTAGAACGGAAGCAGGAAGGGGGCCAGTGTTTATCGAGGGTCTACTCTATGGCGGTGAGGTGCTGAGCGCTCTCCTCGCATTCATCGTCTCATCCCCACAACTTTATGAGGCTGGTACTAATTTCCATTTTAAAAGAAGCGGAACCCGGAGCTTAGGGGATTGTCTGACAGGCCCAAGTCACCAAGCTAGGAGGGCGGCACCGGAATCTGAACCTAGGTCATCGGACTGTGAAAACTGCGAAACCCTCGGCAGCACCAGTCGCCGCGTTCTCTGCCCGCGGGCCAGGGTCCCGGGAGCCCGAGGCCCTGCCCAGCCCGAGCCCGGGCTTCAGGGGGAGCGCCCTCACCATCAGAACCAGCTGCCCCGTTGCGCCTGCATCCCCCAGCTCGGGGCCGCCCCGTTCTGTCCCGGGAGGTCCCCGCGGCTGTTCTACATCGCCAGTAGCCCCCATGGCGACCTGGACACCCACAACCTCAACCCGACTCGACCACCGGCCGGAAAGCGGTGCCGTGACGTCACGAAGACGCGCCGCTGGCTGGCCCGGAAGTGCTACGCGAGAGCTGCGCGGTCACCATGGTAACCAAAAAACCCTGCCTCTTGCGTAGGTCCAGGAATTTCACAGAGGCGGCTGCGGATTCCTCGCGGGAGGGCTGTGTTTCAGGGTGGAGTGTGGATGTTCTGGGGCGGTTCATTCAGGCGCGGTTCCCAGTTAGGCCAAGGCCGGGGGATGAGTGAGGGGTAGGAAAAGCAGAGTGGGTTTCCATGGGCTGGGGTGGCCGAAGAGGCGAGCTTCTGCAGTT
>PVLD010006845.1:72645-96870 GCA_004027595.1 Dinomys branickii | reverse complement strand
GGGTGGATGGATGGATGGATGGGTGGGTGGATGGATGGGTGGGTGGGTGAAGACATGAATAAACTGACACAAAAGAAAATGTGGGACCTCAGGAGGCTCAGGTAGAAGGCAACTGAAGAAGGAAAACTCCTGGGAAATGGAAATAGTGAATACACAGTGGCTTCCTAAAGAAATCAGCATAGAATATGATTCCAAGTAGTAACGAAGGGTAGGAGTCACCTCCTTTCAGCCCTTCATAGAAGCAATGATTTCTCAAAACACAGCATCCAGTACTTTCTTAGCAATCTCACTGACCATCCTGGTGAAAGACACATGTACAGGGGTCACTCTTCTTGACCCTTTACAATTCCACAAAGTTGCCTGTGCCCTCAGCACAAACCTTAGTTCTCTTTCCACTGGCCTCCCATAGGGTCGTCACCTGCTATCCTGGAGCATTCACCACACCCCCTGCCACAATCTCTTTGTGACCCGACCCTTGCACCAGTCTGAGTGCTTGCTGCAGCCTCATATCTGTGCCCCAGGGCACAGAAAGGAAATTCAACCAATTTTTTTATGAAGAAATGAGAAAGCATTAAAAACACTGTTTTATGGTACAATGAAATCACATACAGATTTGCAACAGTCCACACAGGCACACTGCACAGGAGGTCCTGGACGCTTGTCCTTTACCTTCTCTGCATATTCATAACACTTCCCAGTCTATTAACCTCATAGATGAGATAAGGAATATGATAGGTTGAAACTACTCATTATTGTAGAATAACACATTATTAATGAAATGGTACTCAAGCCTTAGTCATCCTCAGTCCTTATCCAATATTAAATGAATTCCAAGTCTCTATTAAATGTTACTTATTGCTACAGTTTGGATAAGTATCCCCCACCCAAAGCCTTTATGCCAAAGGCTTGGCCAGTCTGGGGTGGTATTGAGAAGTGAAGCCCTGAATTAGTCACCTTTCCATACCTGGAACAAAATACCCAACAGGTACAACTTAGATGAGAAGAATTTTATTCTGGCTCATAGTTTCAGAGGTTTGAGTCCATGAGAGGCTGGTTGCAAGGAAGGAACTTGATGGGAGAAGCACATGGCAGAGGAAAGCCGCTCACTTCATGGCAGAGAGGGGGAAATAAGCCAGAGAGAGGGGAAGAGAAGGGGATAAGATCTACCCCACAAAGGCTCAGCCCCCAGTAACCTGGTTTGTCTACTCAGGCCCCACCTCCAAATATGCCCAGTGAGCTAGGAAGTTGTCAACTGATTATTCCACTTAAAAAGCCCTGTGATCCAGTGTCTTCCCCAAAGCCTGTCAGCTGGTAGCCAAGCCTTTGACACAATGAGTCTTTCTATGGGGTGTTTTAGATAACAAACATGACAGGCCCAGTGGAAGGAAGTTAGATAATTAGGGGCATGCCCTTGAAGGGATAATTTAATCTATTGAGATGCTGCCCTATCTCTTTCTTCCCCTCCCCCTCTCCCTTTCTTCCCCCTCTCCCTCTTCCTCTCCCTCCCCCCCTCTCGTTGCTTCCCAGCTTCTGTAAGGCCAACAGTGCTCCTCCACCACATGTTCCTGCCATGAGGTACTGTGCCATCACAGGCCTAAAGCAACAGGGTCAAATGACCATGAACCAAACCTCTAGCAGTGAGCCAAACCTTTCTACTTTAGAATTTCTTATCTCTGGTATTTTGTTACAATGACAGAAAGCTGACTAATGTACTTGTGTGAAAAGCTGGAGCTATTTTCTCTACAGGTTTGCATAACTAATATCAATACCCAAATGACATCATTTGGATTTTAGATGTCTCCCAAAGGCCACATGCTAGAGACTTGTGGCACTATTGGGAGGTAATAGACCCTTGAGAAGGTCGGGCATGGCCTTGAAGGGGACCTAGGACCACTGTCCTATCCTCTTTACATCTTGACCTGTGAGATAAAAAGCTTAGTCCCATCTCGTTTTCCTACCATGATGTTCTGCCTCACCACAGGCCTCAAAATAACATAGCCAGGCAACCACGGACTGGAATCCTGAAACCATGAGCAAAAATAAATCTTTCCTCTTCCCAAGTTGATTATCTCAGGTATTTCATCATAGCAATGGAAAACTAACACATCAATCTTTAATCAAGAAAAACTGAACTTCATGAATTTAATTCTCTAAGGGATAAACGTTTAATTATGAAAAATAAAAGCATGTGATTTTCCAACTTTAAGCCTAAATATTTAGTAAGTAGAAAACTTTGTTGCAAGATATATGTGCCACTGTAGATTCTTAGAAAGCAAAGAAATAGATGTCATGCCTTTTTAGAACCAACTGGTTTTAAAAAAGAACAATAAACCAAATCTCTGGGGCAGAAACGGTCAGCTAAGTCAGGTGATGCATGTGACTTTGATACAAAGAGTAAATTTCTTCAAGTTGTGAGTTGAACAAACCATAGATAACTTTTTCCCTATCTTAAACATAACTAAATCAAACCTATCTAAACAATTCTTCACTGCCATGCTCGGAACCATTATGTAACCTTGAGAACTTATTTGGATAATGACTACAAGGCTATGTGAAGAAATAAGCATGACATGAACCTGAAAGTGAAAGAGACAGGATGAAAACTGTGCCCCTATTAAAGATGAAACACGAATATGCAAAGGGCACATAAGGCAAAAGGGAAATGGTTGTGCTGCAGTGGTAACATAAGGGCCAATATTTTTGTTCTTGATTTTTAAAACAATCTGTGGTATATTATTGCAATTAAAAATTGAACTTTAAAAAACAATGTCTAATAGAATAGAGCTCACTATTCACTGAAGACATCACTTTTTTTCTTTTTAAACGGATCAAACCCAGGGACACTCTACCACTTAGCTTAGATCTCCAGCACTTTTAGATTATTTTTTAAATTTTAAGACAGGATCTAGGTAAGTTGCCCAGGTGAACTCTAAACTTGCAACCTCTCTGCATTAGCTTTCTGAGCAGCTAGGATTATAAGCATGCATCACTGTATCCAACTACTACTTTCACAGTCTAATTTTTTTAATTAATTAATTTTTCTTTTTATTTATTTATTTTTAATTGAAAACTGAAAATATATATATTTCATCTTAATGCAACATATTCCTTTGAAATATACATACATTCTGCGGGTTATCTCACACACCCATAATTTTTTGTGCCGTGAGAACACTTACAATGTATTCTTTCAGCAATTTTCAAGAATACAATACCTAGTTCTTAATTACATTTGCCATATTGCAAAATAGAGCTCTTGAACAAATTACTACTTTTAAAGAACCACATTATTAAAAATTACAAATGTGTTTCAGAGGTCTACGTTTTACATCCATCATAAGCATGAAACTTTCCCGTTATGTTTTACTTCAATGACCTTTCTGAGGCTAACTTTGTTTATAAAACATAATGCATAACAACAGTTACTAAATAAGCGATTCCATATGTTTGAGCAATGTTCTGTCAGGAATCTGAAATGTCAGTTTTGGGGAGAGCAGAGGCACACACATGAGGGGTATTCATTAGTATTTGGCACAGGGAGGTGAAACGAGTGGTATTTTAGAAGCCATCATAATTTTCCAATCCCGAATTGAACAACACAAGCAACATCAAGCCAGGAAAAAGGTAACTTCTTCACCCACTGCAACGTTAGAACTATAATTGCATGGATGGATTTTCTTACATTTCAATTATTTCAAGTAATTACAATCATTTGTATTTCAGTGTAAAATATCATTGCTTATACTTATAATCACAGTTACCTTTATTAAACATTCAGCAATTTAAAATAGAAATATTTTCTAAATGTATATTCTTTAGACTATAAACAAATGAAGAAAATCCTCACCAAATGATGTATTCCCTTTGGACTATTACACTCAGTGAACGTTCAACAAATATTTATAAAGCACGTAGAGTCTGAGGTATAGACAAGACAATGAAAAATAAGTACTTTCTGTTAGAAAATGGTAAATGCTAGGCACAAGAAGGAAGTGGAATTGGGAAAGAGAGATAAATAGTTCATTACAGGTGGTTGGTTGCAAGTCAGCAGAGCCACCAGCACAGGCTGCGCTGCGAAGGTGCCTTGAGCAAGCGTGGGAGAGATGTGAAAGAATTAACCAGGCAGGCACCAAGGAAAGAGCATTCTGGGCATTGGATACTGTGTAGCACTGTGACTGAAAGCACAGTAAGGGACAGCACCACTAAAACCAGTATGTAACAGAAAACAGCAAGAGATGAGATGAGCAGGGTGTGCATACGAGGTATGGCAGGCCGTGCGGGCCCTTGTGGGAGATTCAGAGAACTGAGAACTGCGGCTCTTCCGGTGAAGCAGAAGGGAAAGCACTGCAGGGTTCTATCTATTTTAATAGGCGCATTCTGGTTGCTAAGCTGAGAATATAAGAGACTGATGCGTACTAAGAGTAGTGGATTCAGATTCTGTATTTTGAACAAAGAAGTAGGAAGACTTTGTAACAGCCTGAACAAGAGCGCAAGACAGGATGGAAGGTGATGATGACTTTTTACCTAATCAACTAAAACAGGATTCCCACCAACTGAAACAGGGCAGCCTGTGTAGAACAAGTCTGAAAGGCCAGTTTAGGTGTTTGGCCATGTGAAGTGGGAGATGTCCATGAGACCCCTAAGGAGAGGTGACGTACATATTTGGAAGAAGCTGCCTTATAGAGAGAATCTAAGCCCAGGAGAGAATGAGCAGAAGAGTTTGGCCTACTGACCCATGGTACATCCCAATTTCAGAAGACGGGGGAGAGGAAAGTACTGTAGACTGAGATGGTCCAATCAAGTAAGATAAACAGAAAATCGGGGAGGGGGGTTGTGACATCCGAGATGTAGACAGTGCAAAGGACCAGTACGTAAGTCGCCAGGAAGGGTACGGAGCTGACGTGAGCCACAGACTAAAGTTCAGCCAAATGGACAGACAGATATGACAAGTTACAAGAGGAGGACATAACCCACAGTGAGCCTTAGCACAGCCAACTTGAGACACAAAGGTGCTTCAAGTACATGGCCTTTCATTCTTATAAAACTCTGACATTTTGCCTGTGCCCCAGCATATATACTAATGTGCTAGCATGCAGGTAGGGCTGCGTAGTTGCAGAGTGAAATTGCAAAGCCCCTTGTCTAAATATTGCTGAGAATTTCAAGATGGCAGCAATAGAACATTCAGCCAAGTGCGAGGCCCTTATAAGAACAGGACCCAGTGTCACTGTACAAGATGCTCAAGAAGCTGCACGCGAACTATAACAGATTATAGCCACTGCTGGTACAGAAGTTCTCTGGCTTTTAGTCTCAACAAAGCTCTTCACTGCTTATTGGAGAATATAAACAGAGAAAAAAATAAATGGTAGAAACATAAGGAGAATCGGTTAGAATGCAATTTATTTTTTCCCCCAACTTGCTTTCAGTGCTACATCAGCATATTTGGATCCGAAGTCATTACAGTATGACAGCAAAAAAGGGCAGAAGAGCCATTAAATTTGATAGCACTAATAAAACTACATGAAAAAAGACAAGGAAAACAGGCTTCCTTCCCATGGGTAGGCAGACAAAATTTTTTGTAAAATCTCTCTCATAGTGCCATAAAAGTTTTGGTTAATGTCCCTACATGAGCAGTTCATAAATTCCTTTGGTTCTACCTCACTAACATCAGAAATAATGCCTAAATCTGAATACTAACTACGAAGACTACAACCAAGACAGGAACCCTATAGCTTCTTCCAGTAGTGAAACCGCCTCCTTCCCCATTCTCTGAAATACAAGCACACATAAATGCATCCCTTCCTCCAGGAAATACACGCAGTACCTTCCATCATCAAATGCTATGTTAGGTGTGTATCTTGTGTCAACCTCACTCTAAGTATAACGAAAAAGGCAGGTGTGCACCCTCTTGCTCTGTGACATGCTCCAAGATGTGTAGAGGCTAATCTAAGAGATTTTCTCACCCAGGAGTTTAGACAACACTCATCACTGATGTCTTATACCAAATTCTCTCCAGCTCAAAGGCTTTTTGAGAACTCTGTGGACTGTCTACCAATCTTCTAAGTACAAATAGTCATGATTCACCCATGTCTTCCTGGCTACTTGCCCAACTCTGTACACTACAAGGCTTTTGCTATCTACTGTAGTTACGTGTTGTCAGGCCTGTCCCTGCTGCTAGGAGTGAGCTAGGTGACAGCAAAAATCGTCGTACTATCTCATACATGCTTAGTACCTACCAAGGTACACAGCAAACATCAGATGCAATGCAGAAGACTCCTGAGTGTAAATGAACAATGAGAGAAAAGAAATTGTCTCTGGGTTAAATTAGGACTGTGCTGGTTGGTTTCATAGACCTCTGCCTCTTGGCTACTTTTGCTGTTCAGTCATTTTACTCTCTGAAAATGGCAGTAAAATGGTCACCATCTAAACATGGATGTTCCCTGGCCCTTGGGAGTGAGGGTCCAGCTATAACTATCAAGCACAGGGGAAGAATCCAGGTGCAACAACCAGATGGGGTTTGGCAGGTAGGAGCTGCTGTTTGTAGACTGCACATAAGTAACAGCTCTCTGAACAGACTTGTATGTTTGGTCAAGAAGGAAGCTAACTACATAGGGGACAAAGATCAGAGAACTTGGAAATTTTTTTTTTTTAATTTTAGATAAAGACCAGTCTCCCACCATAGGTAACCTCATAACATAGCAAGACCTCAAAATTAACAGGTTTGCATACAGGTTCTCAGATCATTTTAACAGGTGAAAAAGCTCTGTACACACACGCGCGCGCATGCATGCATGGCTTAAATTTAATGGTAAGGTGTTGCTTTAAAGATAGCATTAGAATTAGTTATTTCAATGAATCTTGACAATCCGGTTAAAGCCCACATGTCCAAACTTATATAATAAGGCTTGTATATTAGGCATTAAATTGAGCTAAGCAAGGGACAGAGTAACCCCCTGGGAAAGAACACACATAAAAGAAATTACACCCGCAACATGCACTTTAATTATTTTTGCTGATTCGCTTTTCTGAAACCAGCATGCATTTTCATTTTTTTTAATCGAAGAAAGTGTGCTAGAATATTGTCAACTGCCCCTACTTAATTCAATATTCACATTGCTGTGCAAATGAAGTGCAAACAGAAGGGTGAAAGCTGCATCTGCACCTTCATCCAGTCCTAAGAATATCTGACTGAAGTAAAACCACAGCACTGCATATTTTTAATATTTATTTTTTACTTTATTTAGCTTGTTAGCATTTTATATATATATATATATACATATATATATATAGTATGTAATGTGCACAATTTTTGTACATAACACATCCCAATACCTTGTCTTCCTCCTGCCCCTTCCTTCCTCTGCACTCCCTCCATCTCTGATCCTCTCCCCCTTTGAGAAAGCTCTACATCCCTACTTCCTATTATCTGTCTTTCATTTTGCTCCTTATCTTCACTCTGGGTTTCTCCTACCATAGAAACCATGTGATATTTAAACCTATGTGTCTGATTGACTACACTTAACACTGTGGTCTCAAGGTGCGTTCATTTTCCTACAGATGACTCGGGTTTATTTTTCTTTATGCTTGAGCAGTACCCTACTGTGTATAAATGCCATATTTACCCACTCATCTAAAGGACATCTGACGGACCCTAGGCTGCTTCCAGGACTCAGCTACTGTGAATGGTACTGCCATAACCATAGATGTGCAGGTATCACTGTAATATGATGTCTATTCATGTTAATGCTGGTGTATCACATATTTATATATTAACCATAGCACTACGCAATAGTGCTGTGTATAGTTATAGGTGATGTGTAAATAACTGCTGATTGAGTGATAGTCTACATTCTTGAGAACAAAGCTGTGCATACATGATCTCACTTTCTAAAAATCTCTAAAATAAATCTAAAACTTTTATGTAAGTTAGTAGAAGGGAATATTCAACTTTACCTATTCATTTTAGAACTCATTAAAATCCCTATATATTATAAAGTAGTAATCTACTTTACCATTTGAAGGAATTCAGTATGTATGAATGTACTGTTTACCCAACTTAATAGGTTAACTCTAGACAGAATCAGGGTCTACTTATGTTGAGCTGGACTGGGCTGTAATAATAATAATTGAAATAGTTTTATTTAATTGAATGTTTTAACATAATTTTAAACAAAGCAAAAATGATCAAAACCATTAAGACACACTTTCAGGAACTACAGGAGAAGATATCAGTTTCCAACTAGTGAGTAATTACTGTGTGCCAAGCCCGAGGCCAAACATTTTACTGATGGAGCCTGTTATGGTTTGTGTCTGGATGTCACCCCAAGGAAAACAGGCTTCCTTCCCATGGGTAGGCAGACAAGATTTTTTGCAAAATCTCCCTCATAGTGCCATAAAAGTTTTGGTTCATGTCCCTAGATGAGCAGTTAATATATAAATTCCTTTGGAGTCATAAATTCCTCATGCAGTCATGGAGCAGGTTTCTAGAGTTTTTGATTGTTTGAGGTCCAATGCTGGGATTATGGGTGTGAGTGCTACACCTGCCCTGGGTCAGGCAGCCTGCATACAGTATAAGGAAGGGAAAGAGGCTTGCTCTCTGCCGCTTGTCCCTTTTTGGTCTTGTTGCTTTTGCTGTTTTTCCACCACCATGGCCCTGTGCCATGTGCCATGTGCCACTCCTCCTTGGAGCCAGCCTAGTATGGACAGAAACCTCCACAAACTGTGAGCTAAATAAACCTTTCCTTCCTTAATTTTGAGTGTCAGCTTTTTTGTCTCAACAAAGAGAAAAAAGTAACCAAGACAGAACCCTATAACATTATCATTATTTTGCTGCTCCTTCCAATGTGTGTGTATTATTACAGCATTCAACAAACTATTTATTATTGATGTAACTGAGAATGTATCAAGTCACACTGAAGGAAGTATAAGCATCTAATTAATAGTCCACAATGCACTGATATTTCATAACACTATACTGTTTACATTCCAGAGGAAAAGAATGCCTGTGTGAATTAACCATTTCCTCTTGGAAGAGAGGTCTGAACAGAAACTTTGCTTTGGGACTTTCCTCCTCCTGATTACACAGGGCGGTTTTTTTTTTTTTTAAAGCAGTATCAATCTCATTCGGAACTTTTGTTTTCCTGCTTATTTCTGGTCTATAGAATGTTGTCATGCTTTAGATCCCAGTGGCACCACATCTGGCTTTCTGTTTTATGTTTTATCTGTAACTGCGAGAGGTCTGGACACATGAGACACTTACAGTATCACTCTCAGAGCCCTTACCTAAAACTTAAAATGTAGACAGAATATTCCTTTTGGATACAACCAACAAATCACAAGCATAGATCTTTCAGGAATCTCAGTTACTAGGATGTATCACTAGGGCGCAGAGGCTGAACCTTTTTGCTCTCTGCGCACAAGTATCAGCTTTCCCGCATAAAGCCGCAATGTCCGTGAATGCAGGGAGTGGACGGGTGAGTGTGAAGTGACTGGCACCGGTGGGGTCAAAAAACAGCTATGAGAAGAGTCACTCATCACCGCTGTACTTATAAAGCACCACAGTGGTGGGATGCGTATGTCCGTGTGCGCATGTGCATGAACCAAAAGACTAAGAATGTATGAGTACCTGTAAGCCAGTCACTAACCATGCAGGGCGACCACATGCACGAATCGGAGATAGCTGTCTGGCAGCATAATCACCTTTGACCATGGATGAATGCTTGGACCCACCATAAACTCATGGAAATGCAAATATAAAATAATGCATATTAATTGTGTTCCTTCATTTATAAATTATGTTAGCATTTGAATATTAACAGCCTTTAAAGACATTTAGACTCACAGTTAAATGTTTGTAACTTGCCTTTTAACCTTTGAAAGTTGGCTCAAGGTAGTAATATTTCTCTGAAAATAAGATCTAATCAGAAAATAAGCCCTAGAATGATTTTTCAGGATGCTCATATATAATCTTACCCTAAAAATAAGCACCAGTTAAGGGTGTCAAACAGATGGATACATTTAGTACACCTGTTGCAACTTGACAGAGACACATTGAATTATAAAATACCATCAATAGCTATGAAATATCAATTCATATTATTGGCACTAATGCTTAAATAATGATATACATTATAATTAGCTATTTGTAAATACTCAAGGGGTTACCTTTGGATGAGAGGTGAACACCTATGTGAATAGGTGAACTCAAGACCTACTGCCTGACGACCAATTAGAGCACAGACACAGCAGGTGAATAACATGCTCCCTTGACAACAGACATGGTTGTGTCTAATCTGAATCTTTATAATTCAGTATGTTGAGTATCATAACAGACATACTTAACGCACTTGTATGAAATAAAGAAACATTTTCTGAATTTTGGTGTCTGTAATTTTTTGTCACTTTTCTGTGGCCCGTTATTCTCAACTGTCATCATTTCTGTTGCCGCTCCTGTCTCCTAAGTCTTCACTGAACACTTGATTAAATGGAAACTCCATGGGGCCCAGCCTGCAAAGGTTGTGACTTAGGCGAAGGATTCATAGGACAGAATCACTGCGGCTGTGTTGTCAATGGATTACGAGCAGCTCCAAGGACCAGAAGCACTCACCTAAGGAGAGTGCTAAGGCTGGACATGAGAGATTGAGCTCAACAGCTCTACAGGAGATGCAGTCCCAAGAAGTGCAGGTCGGAATTCGGGGTTTGGAGGGGTATAACAATGTTCCAGAAGAAGATGACATGATTGTATTTGAATAAATATAGAGTTTTGTACAGGAATAAATACAGATTTTTGTATAAGAATAAATGTAGATGCTTGTATACGAACCAACAAGACATCTCCTGAAAATAAGCCCTACTGTGTTTTTTGGAGCAAAAATTAATATAAGACCTGGTCTTTTTTTCAGGGAAATACAGTACATGCAGATATGGCTTATGGCCTGGGCCTTCCCAGGATTAGCTCTTTTCTTTCATTAAGACTCAGTCTCTAGACCCATTATGTTATACTATATAAATTCTTTAAAATGCTGCTGTTTCAATGACTTCCCCCAATTCCTTCAGAAAGCTAAGGTATCTCAGTAAGTCATAGCGCTGAAAGAGTACCTATAAATAATGAACTTAGGGAAAAGTACAAAATACAGACCTGAAGCAACTACAATTTAAAATGTACTAGAAAACACAAGGTCTGGTTTACAGAATAACTAACAGCAATTATTTAACTAGCATTTGCTAGACACACTATGCTCAGTGGCTTAAATATACTGACAGAAAGCAAGCAGGGACTGGAATACTCTACAAGTACCCCAAAGGCTGTATCACGGAGCCAGGGACCAGAGGAAGTGGCCCTCGGAAGACATCTACCCAAGCTCCTGTGCTATGCGCCCAACGTAAGATGCCTCAGAATACAGCATAATATCACAGTATTAAAGAGTCCCAAACAGCCTAATCAAATTGGATACACCAACTACCAGTAATACATATACAAAAGACACCCAGATGTCTATTTATAATTGTTTTATTCAAATTTTTTACATTACTCTGAGTTAATTGACATTGGCCAAGTCTAAAGATCTTTAGACTTCTTGATTATGACTAATTATGTTCAGTAAGAAAGGTAAATAATTACGTATTTCTGAAAATATTGCCTTAATCATGCCAATGCATGATTCATCCTAATTATAAAAACACATATTTATATTAATATAAATAAACAATAATCACACATAATTGTATGATATTTATATGGTATGATATGACATGACAATTATAATAATGTAATTTAAAGCACTGAAAATCTGGAAAGGCTGCTTGTGAAAGAATACACATAAAATAATAGAGCTCTTCAAAATAATGGTCATTTACATTATTTCATGATTTTCAGAACCATTCTATGTAGGCAGATGGACTTACTTGCTATGGTTAAGATGCTTACTTGCAAATTCATATGGTGAAATCCTGACAGAGAACCAGAGATATAGCTCAGTGGCACAAGCACCTGCCTGGCAGGCACAAGGTCCTGAGTTTGATTCCTGGTACCCCCCCCCAAAAAAAGAAAGAAATCCTGACGTCAAATAACAGCATTAGGAAGTAAAGGTCTTTGAGCGGTCATCAGGTCATGAAAGCAGAATCTTCAAGAAAGCGATTAGTGCCTGTTATAGTTTAGGTTTGAAATGTTATCCAAAACTCATGTGCCAAAGGCTTGGTTGTTAATGGGCTTTGGGGAAGTGGATCCATAATGAGTGGTCTCACTCTCTCAGGTGGAATAACCCATCAATGAAGTCATCACTTCATCGAATTACTAGGAGGGGCCATTTCCACTACCACTCCCTTAGGAACAATATCCACTTTCATCTTGGTCCTACATTGTCACAGATATGAGGAGCTGACTACCACTATGCTAAACCTCTCCAGTGCACCCTCACCCTCGTCAGACACAATTCACAGCAGACCAATGTATCTCACATGAGGGGGGCTCACAAAGCTAGACTTTTCACAAATCTCAAAACCTGAAAAAGAACATATACATGTGTATGTTTGTGTGCATGACAATTCTGACAAGAGAGACTGGTGTGCAGGTGAGGATTTGGGTCACTAACCTTCACTATTCCTCTAATTTCAAATTTGCATACCCCACCTCCTAGTAATGGACACATCTGAAGCTTAAAGATAAACTATACTCAAATGGTAATTTTAATAACTTAGTCACAAGAGATCAAAATCAAATAAAGTCAAGGTCATATTATTTTTTTCAAGGTCATATTATTGGAGCAATTGATGAAATGGATGATATCCTCCTTTAGAAGAAGCAGGTGCTAGTGTTTCATCATTTGTCTGGGAGCAGAATTCTAACATTCCATTAAAATATATGGATACAGAATGAACTTGTAGTGCATCTGAATATCAAACAATAAAAAGATGATCTGTAATATATGAGAAAACCATAGGAAAAATCATAATTAAATTACTGAAAAGCAGACAAAACAATTTTTTAAAATACAAGGATCTAGGGATGTGTCTGCTGATAATATTTTAGCATGTTTGATTCCTAATCAAGTTAAAGTATGAATGTGAGGAAAATAAAAATATAAAGAAAGGTGTAAGTCCAGAAAAATAAAGCATGAAATGATTTAAGTAACATCATCTTCATTTAAGACTTAAATCTCTCCTACTTCTTTACTACCACAAGCCTTCTTTCACTTTCACTTAATATAAAGAAGACTTTGTTGGACTTTCTGATTTTCTGACCCCTGAATGTAAGATTAATTTGTCATTTATAAATGTTCCCAATATTCTATATTAATATTCCAGAATCTATTTAAACATTAGATAAATTTCATAGGGTCAAAGCAACATTATGCTTTAGATACTAGTAGTATTTCAAAATTTTTTACCTAAATGTGGGGAGATAATTTAACATGAAACAAATGGAAGCAATGGATGGAATTTACACAAAACACCTAAATACAAGTGGAAGCAAGAGGGGGGCACTGTGATAATCAGTTCAACTCTGGCATTCATCCAGAATCTTGTTTAAAATATTCACTTCACCAAAATTTAAAGAAAATGATGTGCACCCTGGATGACCGACTTACCTTACAATGGTCGTATTGGAGCTGTAGGGCTGGAACATCGCCACCAATTGGCATTTGCTTTTTAAGCTCCTCATCTTTCATATTCAGCCACTTGATCAGTTCTTCCAAAGATGCCAGTAACCTGTTCCACTTCTCAGCACTGGCCTCCAAATGGGCCCTGTTGAGCAAGAACACCGGCCAGAGTTAGGATTGTGCTTACAGGATTACATAACGTCCTTTAGCCAAGTAATATGGTATGACCAACTAATGCTCGCTTCCAGAAAGAGACTGACTCTGTTAAAAAAAAAAAAAAAAAAAAAGTCCTTTAAGAAACTGCTATATTGATTGAGCTTTAACATTCAGAGGATATTGGGGATATTTTAAAAGTACACTTCCACATCTTTAAGGCATAAATATGAGGCCTTCAGGAGAGATGACCACGGCATAATGACGATTACAAAGCAACTTTTGGGAGCATGTGCATAGTATAGACATACACACACGTATATTCAAGGGTCTTTTCACTCATTTATCTCCAAATGGGAGGAAAGGATCAGAGGAGGAATAAGAGAAATTGCATGTACAGAAGTGCTTAGAAATAAACCATACCAGATATGGTTACCACCAAGAAGACAGTAAACACTTAATTTTTATATATTTTGTAGTAGCTGATTATCAATCAATATCCAGTGACAAACGATTATGGAAATAGGGAACAACTGGGCCAACACCACTGATTACAGTACTTTATTCAGTGCTTTGAAACATAAGGAAGTCTTTATTCTAGTAATCTCTAATTTTAGCATAGAACTGCACCTTCAGAACTGGTCAGTTATGAACGTCATAATCAAAGAATATGTTTAAAAGAAGACGTTTTATGTAGTTAAGATTCTAATAAGAGCAAAAGCCTTGGAAATAGAACTACAGTATAATCAAAGGACGAATTTCTCTTTGCTCTTGTTAAGACCCTGGAGAAACCCCATTTACCTACACTCAAGTCCTCAGAGGGCTGGATTTGAAAATCCTTTCAGTGAGGAAAAGCTCCAGGGACATGGGACTGGGCTTCCCTCATTGATATACCAACCCTGGTGAGTATTCCAATCTGATACAGTGGAATTTCCTGGACTGTCCTTGATCTTTCAGGATTAGAGATGAGGCTGACAGACACAGGCACAACCTTGTTACAGGACAGTACGCAAAGGATGAAGACTTAGGAGGGACTAAAGACTTATGTGGAGGAAACTCAGCTACAAGGAACCTCTGTAGATCACACTTCGTATCTTCTAAAATCACGCTCACCTTGACACTGCCATTACAATCCCCACTTTCATAAACTGGTTCCTTTACCAAGTACAGGACCAACCTAGCAGGCACAGCCACCATTGTCTCCAGACCTCACAGTACAGTAATTTCCTAGTTCAAACAGGATTTCCTTGAACATCTGTCTCAAAATTCATACTTTAATTCATAGTTAATTCAAACAGACGTCTACTTCTTTGTCACATACGGTGGTGCTCCCATCAATAGATACTCAACCAGATGGTATTTTACTAAAAAGTTCGTGACGTTTTTCAGAACAACTAGAAATCTCTATTCTCTGGTTCAGATCTCATTCACAACCTAATAACCATATTCCATAAAAAAAAAACTGAAGCTCTGCATATCCTTTAAAATATCATGAGCCATAATCCCAACACTCAGGAGGCTGAGGCAGGAGTTCAAGACCAGCCTGGGCTACAAAGCGAGCTCAAGGCCAGCCTGAACTGCACAGTGAGACCCTGTCTCCAAAACACACACACACACACACACACACACACACACACACAAAATCATGAGCCAGTATTCTCATATAGAGTTACATGTAAAAGGCCAATTATCTTGCAGTCTATTTATAGTTCCACTGCAAACTGTTTAATGTGACATAAAGTACTCAGACTTAACAATTCTATGTCTTAATAAAAAATGCTATTTGTGTTACAGTTTGGTTAAATGTCCCCATGCCAAACGCTTGGTTACCATCTGTTGCTGCCTTAGGGAGGCAGTTAGGTCACTGGAGACAGCACTCAAAGGCAATATTGGGACCGCAGCCTCTTCCTCTCTCCTTCTCCCTTCTTCCTAGCCATCTTTGGATTAGCAGTTTCCTCCACCAGGCACTCCTCACTATGCTGTATGTTAACACCACAGGTCCACAAGCAATAGGGTCAAGCAGTCATAGACTAACACCTCTGACACCATGTACCTTTCTCTTCCTTAAAAGTTTTTCATCGACGCATGGTGACAAATGCCTGAAATCCCAACATTCTGGGAAGCTGAGGCAGGAGGATCATAAATACAAGCCCAGCCTGCACAATTTAGTGACTTAGTGAGACCTTGTCTCAATAAAAAAGGACTAGAGATGTATCTCGGTGCAAAGGACTGGTTCACTCTCCAGAACTGCCCCTCCACAGAAAAACTGTTCAGATATTTCATCACAGTGATGGAAAGCTAACATCTGAATACAGAATGAAGTTCAAAGTATTTTTAAATTATCTGAGAATAACATGATAGAAAATGTACTTTATTTTCCCAGGTTTACAATTGTTTGTTCCACAGGTCCTGTGATTGACCTCAATTTACAATACTGTGCTTTAACAATGTCCTAGTTCTGCTTGAACTCTAGTTTCTCTGTGTTCCTATTGATTAATTTTAGTCCAAATATGTAATTACCTTTCCCGGATAAACAATAATTTCACCTGTCACAGAGCAAAACTCAGTAATTCCAATTACATTCACTGCACTCTCTGCAGTTATAAGCCATGCTGCAGCTAGTCCATTTGACTAAACTGCTGCAATTTTTTTCTAATATTTTAAAACCCACAACACACATAGAAATCAAAGGTCCTCAGGTGGGGAAGAAGTGCTTGATGTCTCCATGGACAAATAACTGACGCTTGCACCCTGACCCCTATTTCAGATTTGATCCTCCATCTTCGAAATCTGAAGTTTCACTCATTAATCAATGACCAAGCCTCACATCACATCCCTTTGCCATCAGTGGCACACATGCCCTGAAGAGCACTCCGACATCTTTTCCAACGCAATTCACTCTTTTGACGGCACAGAAATAATAAAGTTGATCACGGAACCTTACCACATCATCTGAAGGACTGTCTGGAAAGACGAAGGCAGTATTTTTGAAAAGAGGTGCTCAAGTGGCTTTGACATTAGAAAAGATTGGAATATGTATTTCTTCGCATCTTTACTTTCCCACAATAAAAAGCAAGCTCATCTGGCAAAATCTCTGCCTGGCAAATCTGCTCTGCTTGTTTTCCGACAGGCACACCCCTGAAATGAGCGGATTACTAGCGTGTGCCCACATAAATGCCCGCTTCTGCAGTAGCCCTTAGTCCTCCTGATTCGTTTTCATTCATCTTGAAAGATGAAAGCCTTTTCCTGGGCAGTGGGTTGAATTTTTGTAAGGAAAAAAAATTTAACTTATACTTGGCTTAGTTGTACTTTCTCAATGTTACTGTGAACATTTTAAAACTTAAATCTCCCCAGACCACAGGTAACAGGTCATCAATCAGGTTTTCTGAATCTTCACTTAATGGTTTTTCTAGTTACGTATCCCGGGGCTCTTGTTAGCTTATCCTAATTTCCAAACTGCTCCAATTCATTCTTTGGGTATTTCATGTGTACAAAGCAATAGATTAATCAACCTACAGTGGTGTCTCCTGAGAATAACATGATAGATCCTTCACACGAGTTATCTTTCTTTAAATAGTGTCCTTTTTGCAACAATTTCAAGTGCTTAGGAAGTAAAAAATACATAGAACACAAAAGCTTGTCAGAAGATAAAGATCCCTAAAAATGGTACTTCTTATTTATATATAGAAGAAAAGTAACTATGGTGGAGGCCACTAACTACTACCTGTTTTACGTTGTCAATAGTCTCTCCTTTCCCAGAAACTGTATCTTGAAACAAATTATCATTCTTTCTTCAGTGTAAAGGTATGAAAGGAAATTGTGTAAGTGAAGCAAGGCACTTGTTAAAAGAAAACTGTTTTTCATCTATTCGATGCAAATGCACAGAGGGAGCACCTACTCTGCTGTCAGGCACCCGCTGGTTGAGAAACGGAAAGTTACACACTGAACAGTTCTTGGGCCAAAGTAAAAGAAATTCAAATAAAGCAAAGGTTCCCCAAGACAGGAAAGCTGACCATAATTCTGTGGGGAACTATGGCACAGAGAAGGTGGGAACATCTCTAGTAAAATGCTAAGACTCTGGAATCCAACCCAAAGTCTGACCTCTTCTTCTGTGAGTAAGAAGACTAACAGGAATTGCCCAGATGGAGCTCTGGACAAGTAAGAATACATTTGGAAAGTAGGTCTAACAAAGACTTCCTGGCCCAAATTCAGAGGGGACAAAGATATAACACCTCCTATTGCAGATGATATTAAATTTGGCATTTGTTCTGCAAATGTAGTTGCTTTTTGGTTTATAGTAAAACCCATAAATAATACACAGGGTCATAATGGGTGTAAGAACAGGGTCTTAATTAGTGTGAGAATAACAGGTAACATTAAAAGAGGATTTGTGCTGCTCTTCAGAAGGGAATTAAAAACTACCAGGAGAAAAAAGAGTCAAGTCTTCAGAAGTACATCTGTGCTGCAAACAACCCTAAATCTATGCTTTTAATATAGCAATCACCACCAACATGTGACTATTTAAATTTAGCTTGATTGCAATTAATAAAATTTGAAATTCAGTTCATCAATTTTACTAACTGCACCGTACGTGCTCGCTATGCCACCCGTGGCTCGTGGGTACTTACTGACCAGAGCAGTATAGATAATACATTTTCATTGTGACAGAAAGTTTGGGTGGAAAGTGATGGATGCTCCAAGGAACAATGTGAAGAAAGACACGGAATCTTCCCCTATTAGATTTGGTACAAGGAGATTTTTTGTAGCTTTATGATATGATTGAGAAAATAAGTTCCTAAGGCTAAAAGTGGTGACAATGACATTGTAAAATGTGGTTGTAAGTGATGTAGATGTAAATGGTGATGTTAAAGATTAATTTTCTCTAAAGGGTTTTAAAATGGGGCCCTGCATTTTTAAGAGGATCATAAAAGAACAGGAAGATAGAATTTTATCTTTGAACTCTTGTTTTCATTACGTTTGACAACTTCACTGGCCTTTGAAACCGTATGTTAATAAGGATCTGTATTAAATATCATTAAGCTGGTAAGTTGATATTTAATTAATATAATCTTACACTAAATAAATTTAACATAAAATTTTCAGCCATGTCATTCATGGCACTGAATATATTTGTAGATGTCCAATCCGTGTTCCCCAGTGAGTATCAAATATCATCAAAATCCCTAACAGCACATTTTCCAGCTGAAGTTTTAAATCTTTTAGCTATCTCCTCTTATTCTGATCTAAGTGCAACACCAAATAGTGTTGTTTTCAACTGCTAAATAACATTTGGCACACTGGATTTCAGTATTTAAAAAGCTTAATCATGATCATCTGAAAAGACTATAAAATATTACTTAAGATATTAAGCCTCATATTATTACATTTTCTCAATGATCAGACACACCATAGGAGATAATGCATGCAAGCACTTAGGGTAGATTGGGCATACAAATATTCTCATTATAATCTCTGGCAGATACCCTCTTTCCTGAAAGTGACAGCACCAAATGTTCTCTGCCATGACAATACCTACTTCAACACAATCAGAACACAAGAGGGAACATGGAACCCATGAATATTACATCCTCCAAGGAGCAGAAAGGCATTGGTCAGAGGACCTCATCCTCAGAGAAGAATGAAGTAAGGCTACCTGGAGAGAGGGAGGCATGGGGCTAAGATGGAACCACAATCCTTTAAAGCAGGGATGTGGTGAGTATCAAAAGCCATTTGGAATCACCCACCATTCATAACTAGACAGTGTCCAATTACAACAGAAGAAACATTATTTTACATTTGTTAGTGCAGCACTTGGCAGCCCAAGATCAATCACAGGGAAAGGGTGTCATCACTGGTGTGTCAGAGGTTGGAAAAGTAACTGAAAAGGTTCAAGCAGGAGAAGAAACTAAGGTCTTGACTTAACTAAGATGTCTTACAATGAGCTCCAGGCTGGGAACAAGGTGCTGGTGGAGTCTGAAATAAGGAAAGATTGAAACAACTAGAGATTAGCAGGTTCAGGAAGATTAAGGGAAAATTAAAACAAAGCGAAGAATTCCACAGGTGAAAACACTGGAAGATGTAAATTTGTGAACAATCTACAGGTAGTTGGAGTACTGTCAACTTATTACCTAGATACTGGATAAAATTATAAAGTTAGTAACAAAGGTTGATGGTCCAAGGATAGAATAAGCCACCAAAGAAAGGGTGCATAACCTTACTATGAAGGACAGTGGCTGCACTCATGTTGCGTACACAATCTGACTTGATACACTAGAAGGTTCACATTCAGACCAGGTGCAGTAGAGCCCAGGAAAACGTGCTCTTCACCTCAGACTTATCATCTCACGGGCATCAAGATCACAGGGGATGCTGCCTGCGCCCCAGGATGACTGAGTCTGTGGGACTTCAGACATTACATGCAAAATAAAGAGAAACTTGGGAACTAAAATACAAAAAGTTGCCAGCCTGGGCATCGACAACAGGAGTGATAGCTAAGGACAGGGATGATGCATGGAAAGTGAAAAGGGCATCCAGCCCAAGTAGACAAAGCCAGCCTCTCCTGTGAGTTAGGAGGACGCAGGGTTAAGATGGTGAAGGGTGGGCTAATGGATGCTTCACATCTAAAGAGAAGATGGTGAGAGGGAGATGAGCACCCGAGAGGCTGCCAACCCTCTTATCCCTGTGTGACAGGACTCTTGGTTCAGCCACAGCACCTTCTAGTGCCAGCCTTTGGCTGGCATTCTGTTGCTTGGTGTCCACAGCAGTGGTAATTATTCAGAGGATTCCCATTGGCCTTTAGGCAAGTAAAGGGGCGACACTAACCTCTATTAAGAGTGTTTCAAGTAAAGCAGGCAATTATGGAAAAGACAAGTTTAAATTAATTACAGAAGAAAGTGAGGGAAGAGTTTACAGAAATATTAAAGACACAGGAGAATCTGAACATAATAGACCCTGAAAACACTCCTCTATTTGGGGGCCCCTGTTGAGAAGCCCCCTTGATCAGACACTACTGGGAATTCTGTGTCACTTTGGGGTTCAGTCCAGTGAACAGCCCCACTGAGCTTACACTGGAAGCTGTCTCCTCCAGCCTGGCCTCTGGCAAGATTTCCCCAGCATTACAGTTCCGGTAATGTTGAGCACATTTCTGTTTTGTACTTGGTCAGACTACTGCCAGGAAAAGTAGATGCAACTGACTAAGGATATTCCCCAAAATTCCCAATGTTGGTGAATACGATTAAAAAAAAAAAAGGTAGGGTAGAGTAAGTTTCTGTCCTTTAAATTAACAAGTGCCAAACAAAGTGGCAATCTATCAGGGTAATAACAGCTACCAATTGGAGGGCACTTAGCATGCACCACTGTTGTAAGCCCTTTATATGGGATCATTACGCCAGCCCTAGAAGGAGGGCACCCTTAATTCACATGGGAGGAAGCAGAGGCACGTATGGGTGCAGCAATCCGCCCAGTGCTACATTTGCGAAGTGGCAAAGCCACAGTGGTTGAGAGTGGTCGCCTAGCTCCAGACTGCAATGCCACTAAACTCGAACTTGTCCAACTTCCTTCCATCCCTGCCCCCAAAAAACCTGTGGACTGAACCCAAGGCTTTCACACTGAACTGCGTCTCTAGCCCTTTTTAATTTTTATTTTAAGACAGGGTCTTGCTCAGTTGCCCAGCTAGCCTTGAACTCACAATCCTCTTACCTCTGCCTCCCAAAAGGCTCAGATTAGAGGCATGTGCTACATGCTTGTCTCTCGGAAAAACCCTTTTAACCCTTCTGGATTACATAATCCTGATCCTCTTTCCTTCTTCCAGCAGCTGACACCACAACCTATTTGCTTCCCGCCGAACTTCTTCCTTCCTTGGCTCCTGACAATCTCCTCTCTTTTGGTTCTCTTGCCTCTTCGATGACAAATCTTCTCAATTTTCTGTGCTGGCTTCTCCTTTCCTTCACCTGTTCCTTCTGTATCAAGGTTTCTCCAGCTTCTGTGCTTCGCCTTCTGCTCAGATTTCACCCGTTTTTAAAATTTATTTTTTACTTTTTATCTTTTGCAGTACCAGGGATCGAACTCAGGACCCTGCGCTTGCCAGGCAGGCGCTTACTCCACTGAGATATATCCCCAGCCCCGGTTTTACCCTTTTGAATGGTTAACTCACAGTGGTAACCTCTGTCTGGTTAACACTGCCCCTCCCCACCAACATCTCTCTTTTGAACGCACATATCCACCCCGTGGCTACTTCTCCCTGCTCCTGGACGTCTCATCAGTACCTGCACAAGGCAAACAAGTTCCTCCAATCTCTCTTCCTTTTCTTAGAAGCTGAAAGGATCACTTAGCAGGTCTTCCTGGCTTTTAGATGCAGGCTTGTGCAATGCCATCCCCGCTGGTCATAAGATCTTTCCAAAGCTCAGACAGAACCGTGCTACTGAACAAGTCCAAACTGCATCACCAATGGAATGGAGAATGGCAGACACAGGGACTCAACGATTGTACCTTACCTCTCTCTTCACCTTTATTCTCCCTACAGCCTCTTCCTTATCACACCACCAGCAAGCTTATTCTTAGCAACAATGAACTTGCTGACTTTCATGAAAACATTATTATTTTAAGCCTCTTGCACAGATGCCCTTCCCCATTCTGACTCAGTCTGAGGAGCACTACTCCTCCCAAGGCTCTGCTTAGGAATCACCTCTTTCATTAGGGCTCTAATTATGATCTGAAGTGAAAGTTACCGCTTCCTCTGATGGGCTTTATCTTCACTTGAACTGGTCTGTGAACCCTTAGGGGCATGGACCTTCACTTCTTTGTCATCAGCAATGCCTTCAACATAGAACTAAGCTTCCATTAAATGCCTGAAGGAATATGTAAATCTCCTGAGATAGGTTATAAGGTGATTACTTTGATTCACTATCACATGGATTCATCATTATATTTTACCAAAATGTATGATGTCTTTGTGCAGAAGAATATGGACACAAACATTCTCTATCTTCTAAAAATGCTATTGACTTGCTTACTAAATATTATTCCAACTGTAGTATATGAATTCTTGCTTTTCAGGTTAGCAAAAATGAATGTGATTTTACAGGTACAGGGGAAAACTCCCAGGAAAACCCCAATACTTTTTTTTCCTGTAGCTTTCCACTTGGAATGACCTATGTATCATGTAGAGCTTTATAAAAACGTCTGCCTAAAGAAGTCACCCTCTAAACTGTCAATATCCCAGGACCTTGCGTACAATCTTCAGCAGAACCAGTCCTGGGGCTTTTAGTTCATTAACTTAGATTTCTGTTTCACTAGGTCCTCAATGAGTGCTTTTTGCTATAATGTTTTAAACATTTTTATTTGTTTATGTTTATGAGGAACATGAAGTTGCAAGCCAATGAGATCTTGCCAGATGAAAATTAAAGTCTTGCTCAAATAGTTTCTCAGTGTACAATGCCCTCTAATTATTTTCCTATTTAGAAGTACAACTGGCTGATGTTGACATCACTTCCAGTGGAATCTCTGGACAGAGGAATCCGGACTATAGTACATAACCTGCTTCCTTTAAGTACAAGAAGCACCGTAAGTCCACCTCTATGAGCCCCCAAAGAACAAAAGCCTTTTGAGACATCTTATGAGAAAGAAAATTTTAAGAAATTCAAAAATAATAAATACTCATGAATCCTACTCTCTGTGAAGTTATTGGATGAAATCTCAAAATCGGTGGAAACAGACACCTGAACAAAATTTGCATATGAAAACAGTGAACTAGATGCTACAGAGACTGGCCGATTATTAGGCAGACTCCATTGAGACTAATGCCCTATCATTCTCCCCCTTTCATTTTTGCAATAATCATGTGGGTTAAATACGCATATTCTGATATTTTAAGGTACAAATTACTAAGTAACCTGCGTAAAATCTGAGAATTAACAGCAAAGTCAAAGAACTGAGTTCAAGATCACCTGTTGTCAAGGCTGTGGATGCATTTCTCAATGACACAGCCAGGGAAACGGGTCTATCACTTCCTACTGATACTCCTTGAACTTCTGCTTAATAACATGTTCTTCCATCAGTGTCCTATAAACTTATACCTAGTTAGAAACTGCTACTAACTGTTAAACTGTTCTTGACCCCCACTAACACTAAGTATTCTTTCACGTTGGATAATTTTTCAAGGTCTTTCCCTAGTCATAATTCTGGCCCTAAGGTTCATACTTATTTAATATTATTCTTTCCAAATGTAGAAATGCATCATCAATTTTCCATTTTAGTGTCAATAAGGGATTTTTATTCTCTTTAAATATATCTTCAAGTTGATAAAAAAAACACACACACAATATGATGAACCAAGAACAAGTTCCAAAGGCTGGGGATGTGGCTTAGTGGTAGAGCTCTTGCTTTGTATGTGCAAGGCCCAGGGTTTGATCCCCAGTACCACAAAAAAAAAAAAAAAAAAAAAAAAAAAAAAAAAAAAAAAAAAAAAAAAAAAAAAAAA
>PVLD010006845.1:0-72545 GCA_004027595.1 Dinomys branickii | reverse complement strand
TTCTATTTCCTCACTTAAGAAAGGATCTTTACAATCCATTTTACTAGGATTTTCCAAGTACAGTCATGTGTCACTTAAGGGGTACATTGTGACAAACATATTATTAGGCACTTTGTCACTGTACAAACATCACAGAACGGACTCATACAACTAAGACGGCTATGACATCACTAGGCAATATATTTCTGTGTGGCCATCCACTATATATGTGCTGGGTCATGGAGAGAAACCTTGTCATGCAGCGTAGGAATGTACTAATTAATTTTTGCAAACACCTTAACACAGTCCTTGGTATAGGTAACAATCAGACATGAGCAGATGTTGGTAGCATTACTACTAGGAATGTTACATAGTTTAAAATATGACATGGACATCTGTGAGCAGTCAGCAACAGAGGCAGCGAGCACTGGAGATGAGTGGGGCTAAATACATAACCAAGAAAATGGATCCTGCGTTTAAATCTGAAATATTCTGAAAGAGCAGCATTGGTGGTATCCTGCCCTTGCTCTTTCTAAGGTACAAAAATCATGACAATTCACCACCCCTTATTTTTCCAGTTAGATGCTGACTGTTCTGACCTGATGCTGGCAGATTTTGCCTTCAAGTCATTCCATCTTTGGTTCATATCATCCAGTCGATGCTGAAGCATAGCAGCCTCTTCAGAACTCCCCAGGGCTTTTACCATCTTCTGCCTGTTTCCATCAATGCTCTTAAATATGTCATTATGGGCATCAATTTCCGCCTGGATGTCCTGAAGAGAAAAACAGGAGATAATGCAAATGTGAGGTATTAGCATCAATGCTACTTGTGATTTCTATGTAAAGCTTTTTTAAAATATTTGTAGATGAGTTGCTTTAAAGCAAAAATACCTCATCCTGAGTTAAATGATAACAATTCAGGGTTTCCATAATTCTCACCATGAAAATAAGTCTTTAAATCTTCAATACATTGACTTCCCACATCTTAAAAACAACATATTGTAATCTAAATTTCATGCATCATTAAGTTAAATGTTAGTATTTCAGAGTCAATGAGCAATTTTTGAATTTTTATATAACTGCCATTGTTCAGTCACTTAATTTTACATATTATTAAATAGATTTTTCCCCCTGTACCCATGGGTAAAACTTCCCTAAAAACCTGAAATTTACACAGGTCATTCTCTTATTATATAACATTAGGCATTTTTCTTATTTTGACAAACTTATGAGTAGCTTGCCCTTCTAATCTTATAGAATTTATTCTAAAATTTTAGATATTTTATGTACAAGATCATCTTCAGTAACAAAACTAATAAAATAATATTTTCTCCTATTAAGTAGAAAAAGTTTACTTTTATGAGAGTAATTTGAGTTAAGGATGAATATAACAAAAATTGTAAATAATAAAATTTGGCTCACATTTTAAGAAAACATTTGACAGTTCATAAAATAATTACAAAACTATTGTAAAAATTATCTGCCCTAAGAATGTTAAATAATAAAAATGCTTAACACATTAAATAATATTGTTTTAAAACAGAAGTACAAACTCATGTATAACTCAATTTTAATGTAGATATTTAAATTATCATATATAGTTACATATAACTGAAAACACTTACGCATTAAAAGATTTCACAAAAGACAAACTAGTTTAATCTCTATGAGGTTTATTGATAATTTTAGTTTTCTTTCTCCTCTGAGTTCAAAAGGTTTCTATAAAAAAAGCAAGATTTCTTTTTGTAATTAGATAAATCAATCATTTTACTATTATAGGATTGCCTATATATATATATATATATATATATATATATATAAATTAGACAGTCATCTTTCCATCCTGAATTAAATGGAGGCAACCTAGATGTGACTAACTTTGGCATAACAGTCACGAGCAATCAACAAACAAGTATGAGCACAAACACAGACACCAGCATGGGCCACAAAGGTGTGGTATTGGTCTCTATGGTGATAACTGATAACATGTATTAGCAGCTCCTGAGAGAAACATGCAGTGAGGCAAAAACTCTTAACTACAATAAATGTATCACCTTCTCATCTTAAGTTGTCCTTCATAAGCCTCTACTATAGTCTAACTGTTTCTGTCCAAATTTTGTACACTGACCCTCTAACTCAGCATGTCATAGCATTAGGAGGTGGGGCCTTTGGCAGATGACTAGGTCCGGAGGCAGAGCCCTCTCCTACTTGAGAGGCCTCTCACAGCAGCCTTGCTCCTTTATCTTTTAAGGACATACCTAGAAGGCACCATCTGTGAACCCACAAGATGGGCCCTCACCAGACACCAGATCTGCCGGTGTCCTGGTCTTGGACTTCCCAGACTCCAGAACTGTGAGAAAGAATGCTCTATTATTAGCTGACTATAATAACAAACTGACTAAGGCTCACTCAAAGTTTCTCCAGTTCTAAATGCACACCGTAATAATTTACACAGAAGTTCTTTGGATATCCAGAATGCTTTCATTCATTTAAAACTCATTTCTGTTAAGTATCCATAGAGAACTAAGGCTTAGAGACCTGCATCTAAGTGACTGCGCTTCAACTACTCAGGCTTTCACCAAGAGGGAGCATTCACAGAAAGGTTTTACACCTCGCTACTCCAATTGCTGAGGTCTGGAAGGTATTACTGCCTTATGCCTATCTCTGATGGGATTCCTGATGTTGCTAACAGGGTCAGATTTGAAGAGTGGATGAGATGAACATAAAGTTTGACTGGCTCTGCCTACAATATTTATGCTTTCATTTGCAATCCCACTTAGCTCTGAAGTTATGTGACCCTACATGGCAAAGTCAAATCAAGTCCATCTGCAAGGTGTGATCTCTACATCCAGAATTAGGCCTAACCCTGAGCAAAACCTGAGACTGTTGAATCCTAAGTCTTGGAAGAGTTGTCAGTAGAACTTGTGTTCGGGCTGGGGATATAGCTCAGTGGAATAAGCGCCTGCCTAGCAAGCGCAGGGTCCTGAGTTTGATCCCCAGTACCGCAAAAAAAAAAAAAAAAGAACTTGTGTTCACCTGTGGGTGACAAAAAGAACAGTTTCGTGCCAGGAACCATGTTCTCCAAGGGATTGTACTGAAGAACTTTCAACAAATTTTTCTTCCATCAAGAGTTTCTATTTGAAGCATCTCAAATGAAGACAATGATCAGACTGTCATTTTCCACACATAACAATGCCCAACCCAAGCAATAAAAAGCAGAAATAGATGAGGCAGCAGGAGAAGACAGCAGCACACTGACTAAGGTTCTTCCATTAGGCCTGGCTCCTAGCATGGAACTAGTCTACTTTTGTGTCCTAAAATGTATTTTAAGGAATCTCAAGAGCTACACATTAAATGTTAGAAGGCAATGTTCGCTGTGCCTCTTATCTGCACTGATTTTCTCACGAAGTTCAAGGTTACAGTCAGCAAAGCAAGTCTTTATTCTCTACTGCCAAAGAGAAGCTGGCAGTAATTTCCTGAGCAGGTTCCTAAACCTCAAGATCAGGGGACCACACCCAAAATCACGAGGCAACTCAAACCACACATCCTGGTGTAGCCTGATCAGACTATTTGCTTTCTTTCATACTCAAGAGAAGCAGAAAGAATGCACCACTACGCATAAATAAGAACACGGCCCAACATCACAAAGTTAGGGTGCTATGAAGTAAATTTATCTCCTCAATTCGGATCAGGTAATGTGTTTTTCACCACGGAAAGGATGATGAATGGAATAAAATGGCAGGACTGCAAAACGGCCCAACCAATGATGCGAAGGACTTCTACAAAACATTCCTTAAGAGTGCTAGCAATGAACGTATGTTCATGCTGGACTGCAATTTTCAATATGTGGAAAGCCCTTCCACACATGAATACCATCAACAGCTAGGAAGCAAATCAATAACCAGAAAATGATCAAAGAAAAGGAAATCAGCACACATTATTCTATAATCTAACATTTGGTGGCATATTTATTTTGCCAAGTGTGCTAGAGGCTCCTTAAAGCAGAAAATCATCTTCTTACTCCATCTGAATCATTCACAGACTCTATTACAAAGAGTAAGTGTAATGTAAAATAAGATATTCAGCTGATAAATGGATAAACGTGTAAACAAGTGCGCAAATGTGCCAAGAGAAAACAAAGAATTGGAATGGAGTGTAATCATCATTTTGCTCAATTTCTCTACTTAAAAAATTTTTTTACTGAAGAAACTAAAATTTAGAAACCTGTGCTGCAAAGTCCTGTGTAAGTTTTCACCAAAAATTTAGAATTAAACACAATTCATAGCTGGGCATGGTGGCACACCCCTGTAACCCTAGCAATCAATCGGGAGGCTGAGGCAGGAGGATCGTCACAAGTTCAAGACCAGCCTGAGCTACAAAATGAGCTCAAGGCCAGCCTAACTGCATAGGGAGACCCTACCTCAAAACGACAAAAAATTAAAAAAATAAAAAATAAACAATTCATAAATAATGTTCCTTCACAGATCACTGTGCAATGATGCACGGCTTTTAAAATCAAGATGCCAGCATGGGAGGCTATAGATCACCGCCCTGATGTGGCATCAAATGCTAAAATAAATTAAAGTCTCATGAAAGGAGGATTACTCTAGCTGCACAGCTGGAGACCTGGACCTGCTGATGCTCACCTCTGTCACCTTTCAGCTTATCTGAAGGTTAAATAGCACCGAATGGTTCCTGGTAATTAGGGTGGGAATGTGACCCATCTAGAAGCACAATGCTCTCCCAAGCATTGAACCTGAGCCAGTCACGCACACAGGGGCTAGAGCGAGGGAATCGAGTAGCTGAACTAACACTGAAAATAAAGCAGGAGAAAGGTCTTGGGTCTCTAAATAATGTATGTATAATGGAAAAAAGGTTTAGAACAACCAGAAGATGGAAGACAAGGACTATGTATTTTCATCTACCGAAACAACACTTTCAGAAGAGTCCTCTGGAAGACAGCTGGAAAGGTCAGAAGAGGTTCACTGACCAACAATTACTCTTTCTGCAAACTATGTCTGCTATCAGGTCAAAATAAACTTCACAAAGTGAGGGAAGCGTTCATTTATTTCTTTATTTACTTCTTACTTGTTCTATAACTGATGAAATATCAGTGCTGCCCTTAAATGGACAGTTCCTCACTCCCACAGCCCACAGTGATATAACCACAAACACTGTCTGATGAATATCCCGTATGTTCTATTGGTTTATAATGGTCGCTAATCAAGTAGTAGCTGTAACTATGTCAGTAAAATTGTTTCCTCAGATCACAACCAACGGAACTGCTGGAAGCCTCTGACAGGAAACATTTAGCATAGTACCACCCAGGAGTGTTAAACAACTACTGTGTTCAGTTGCTGCTAGAAGAGCTTCCTCCTCTTTGGGTCTCTTTGACATCATTTTGGTTTATTTTCCCACGGCATATTTACCTAACCCTACAGGGCCACAGCAATGTTTTCTCTGAAGGAGTTTTGACCCCGTTACTGAAGGTGAAGAAGTGAGGTTAGCAACAACTTCCCTATTATGTCCCCAAAGCTCAGGCTAAATAAACAGTGTTAACCATCAGGGGAAAATAAATCCACTGTGCCTTTCACAAATCAGACCGGATCTCAAAGACAGCTCAGGATTGATTATCAGGAGCTCAGCGGCATTACTGCCAGGGCTTTCAGTTTTGAAAATGAGGAATCACAACTTTTCAAAAGTCAGATACACCTAAATAATAATATGAGAGTTGAATGTTATAACCAAAGGTTGTTATGTCACATGTAAACATGTATTAAGACAGCTTGTAAGGTTTCCAAGGTAATAAGTAATTGCAATTAATACCCAATTATCTCAATTACTTTCCTGATTTCAGCCAATTATTCAATTCATTATTCAATAACCTGCATCTTCTTCTCACAACTAATCTCACAGATTTTAACTACTCTATTGAATCATATTTTCACCAATATTAAATCGCAATTGAAACTCCACAGCAGCCTCTTTAACTTGAATGACTGTACGAAAAATACATAATATCCTTTCCCATTAGTTATGATTATAAATACATGCAAGACAATAGAGTAGAAACGTCTAATTACTAAGTGTAACAAACTCCCCATTTACTTCACTTTCAAGATAATCTGAACGAACCAATTTGCGATAATAGAGGATCAATAAACAAACAAATCTGAAATTCAAACATAGTAAAAACTACTACAATCTCTCACACCCGAAAAATGCTCCAAATCTTTGACTCTATCCCACTTGTCTCTGAAACACTCTTAAATCATAGTGAATTAAAATATGTTGGCTTCCCTTCTAAGACATACCCTATGTCAGCAGATTTGATTTGTACACAAACACTAGATTCTTAAGGGTATTGACTAAATATTTCCTATGTCCAAGCCTTTGCCTCACCTGGATCCCCCAAATCAGGTGGTGCAATCAAACTTGAACAAATGTTACAAACTGATTATGAATTCTTACATTTGAAATATTTCAAAGTACCATCCTGGGGCGCATGATTCCTCTTTAATTCCTGACCAGTGTCAACACACACACACACACACACACACACACACACACACACACACCATCTCCCTTCCTTCTTTCACCTTAAACTCTACCTTAATAATCTCAGTTTCAATGTAATTTCTGCAGGAAAAATTTCATGTACACTCAGATTAACTAAGGCTAATATTACTGATAGGGCTTCCTCTACGCCTGCTTAATTACACACTTACTTGTCATTCAAAACTTCCTTTGTTCTTTCACTCCATTGTGCAGCCGGTGCCTGGTACTTCAGCAATATTTACTTATTTTATTTATTTATTTGTCTTTTTGAGACAGGGTCTCGCTGTGCAGTTCAGGCTGATCTTGAGCTCACTTTGTAGCCCAGGCTGGCCTCGAACTCTCAATGATCCTCCTGCCTCAGCCTCCCAAGTTCTGGGATTACAGGTATGAGCCACCACACCTAGCTCTATAATTACTATTAAATGAACAAGTAGACCTGGAAATATGAAGTTTGCTGTGTTTTACTTAGGACACACCTGCTTTAAAATTATGTATTTCAAGTTGAACAGTATGATATAGCTGCACAGTGTAAATTTTAAAAATTAAGAGTTGCCCTAAAGGAAGTAAATGCCGAAGGAAAGGCAGAGTGGAGTAGCGTCTGTCCGGGTTGTGACTACAGAGTGCATTTTTCCTGAAGGACTCACAAAACAGTAGCACTAACCAGAAGCACACCAACAAACCATCCCTGATGGCTAAAGTCAACAAGAATGTATCATATAATCTAGATGAATGCGAAGAGAGGACTTGGAATGTTCTCATCACAAAGAAATGATAAATGTTTGATTTGAGATGATGGATAACCGAAGTAGTCCAAGTTGATCTCTTACACGATGTATAAGTGTATCAAAACATAACTCTGTAACTCACAAAGAGCCGCAATTATTTTACCTTTAAAAATAGAAATAAAATATTTAGAGAACTAGCAGCAGAGCTGTATACATTAGTAAAGGTGACAGTTACCAAAATATTACTGAGCTAAAAGTATCCCTCCATCCTCTGTGACTACTAAGCTAAAGGAACAAAGACACTAGGTAATCCAATGCCTCCAGCATGACAGCCATACTCACCAAAGCCATACTTTCTCTACTAAGTACTTTCAAGGAAAACATTCATTCATTAAAATCAGAGTGGTAAGAAAAGGAACCCACAGGCCAGATTTCGGAGAGGTTCTCTGGTAAACTAACTTTGTACATTTCCAGTCCACTGTAAGTTTGAACTCTCCAGAAGGCTATCCTGGGTCCCAGAATCACAACCCTAAACACTTTTGTTAGAGAATCTGGACTCCTTGCTGACACGTATCTTGCCCAAGGTTCTTCTCCTCTAGAAAGAAATTTCTCCTGTCAGATACCATTCTTGGGTATGCATGATGCCTTCCAATTGGGATTTCCCGACCCTTGATGAGATGTCACCTTTTGGAAACAGACTGTGTCCTGCCTCCTGGATCCCAGGAGTTCCCAACAGTGCTTTAAGAAACAACAAGGGCAAGTGGCTCATCTGCCTATGTTGAAAACCACAGTCCTGGTATGGTAAATCTTAAAACTATTCAACCATGTGTCAAACACTCACACATGAATCAAAATCACAAAATCACTAGATTTCTCTAAAATTCAAAACCATCAAGTAGACTATCAAATTTTGGTTTAGCTCTGTGAACTGGAGAAGGTCTGGTTGCATCTCATAAGTTTATCTGATCAGAACTCCGTATAACCAGCACAGAGGTTCAGCTGAACTGCTTGGCCTCTACTGGAGAACATAGCAAAATTCAGGTCCAGTTTTCTAACAGTGTACCCTGATTTTCTTAAAGCAGGAAATGGCTTCTGGAAAAAAGCAAACTTATGTTTGATGTTTGGTTGCGATTACATAAACATCAGACTGAATAATTAAAACTGCCGATATGAGGAGTATTACATCGCTATGGTTAGCATTGTCTCTACAGACATCCTGTCCTGATGAAAGACAAGACTGTGGGAACTGAAAGTCGTGGGTTTCTACCTCTGCTCCTCAGCTTCTGAACTTTCCCTGTGGCTTCTGTATGAGAGCAGTGCGCCTTGGTCTGTCCCCAGAACTGGAGTCACTGCTTTCAGATTTGGGGGCAGTAACTACTGTAGCTGTATCTGCTAGGCGTACAGTAGAGATGTCTTTCCATAACTCCAGTTTTCCCCGGAAATGAGCTGATGTAACACAAACTCAATATATGAGACGGCTTTTGTGAAAATGAGCAAAGGACTATTTAAAATATCTGAGCTGGGGAAAAACATATTCATGCAGGACAATTTCGTACAGTTGAAATACGGCAAAGAGATTAACTTTCATTTAGATTTTTATAAAGGCACCTAACACAAAAATAAACACATATGGAGAGCTTCTGACTGTGTATTGCAGCAGAATTGTTTCTCTGAATTTGTCCCTTGTCTTCAAAGAAAAAGAAAAAAAATCACAGTTCAAGTCTTTAACAGTAAGCCAGTGGCCTTCTTCTACTGTCAGTTCAACTACTAAAAAAAGAATATAAACTATTCAGACACTAAAGATGGTACACCGACACCACCAGAATGTCTAACTCTGCCCAATAAATGGCTGGAAGGCGAGGGCAGGTTACTAACCTCTGGTATCAGACCTAAGTTTTAAGACTAATAGCAGCAATTACAGCACAAAAGTCCAGCAATTGCCCTCACTCCCTGCCGCTCAGGGGGTCTAGGTAATGAATTATTCATGTAATATATGCCCTAAATCTTTTAAGGAAGAAACAGACAAATCTACACAAAACAGGCTAAGAGATCTCTTTACAGTCATAAAGTTCATCACCTGCTGTTCCCAGCTGCCATAAGGAAGATATTCTTTCCCTTCCCCGCCCCTTCTAAAGGGTGAGCAAGCTGACTGGAAACCATCTACTCTCAGGAATTTAAATGCTTAACAACCTATTAAAGTGAAAGGTCAAAGTCCGCCCGGTTAACAGCACAGTTCTCGCTACTGCAGTCGGGGTGTGGGGACAGATGGGGTGAGCAGGGCTGAAGAGAAGCTAGCCTTTTCCCCACACTCTTCCCACTACACCATTCCCATCATCAAGAGAAAAGCAATAACCGCAATTGTGATGGAAAAGCTTTCAGACCTTTCAGATGGCCTGGCTTTGCATCTTTTTCCTTTGGCAGTTGTGGTTTGTCAGAAAAAGCCCCATTATTCTTTTAATGACTCAAGCCAGTCTTGCTTGTCTTTGTGTTTGCAGTGAACCATGGGGTATTCATGGTGAAAACCACTGAGCACATCTTTAATAACTGATAAATAGTTGATCTGTGCACACAAGGAGCAAGGACTCCGCCTCTTTCTGTCCTTTCTTTTCCTTTAAAGTAGAAACTGGAAGAATAGTGCTTGGCATCCAAAGGCTAAAGAGGGCCGGAGCCTGTAAGTGGCAGGTTGAAGTTTTCTGTTTCGTTTAACTAGAAATGTAAGGTAGCATTTGGCAGGCGAGACTGGATCCCAGCATGTGCCAGGAGCCTTCCTATGGAAAAAAGAATCGAGTCCAAAATTACTAATCAAGTAGTAAAGTCCCACAGTACAGCCAAGGGCCCCGCAGTTAAAGTAGACAGACGGAAAGGGACAGCCCGGGATTCGAGGGTGCCACCGTCACTATGATGAGGCAACTTCTCTCGCCGCTCAGAGCTGCATCCTCAGACAGCTGCACCAGGCAGCTCGGCAGGCGGCGGGTGGAGAGATAAACAAACCTGAGAGACATGGAAAACAGAACCCATGCCTGATGAAGTCAGACTTTGGCACCAAAACCCGCTGTTTATTGCTGGGCTTTGGTTATTGTTTTGTTTTCTCCCCAAAATAAATCACAGTTAAATTCCCAGCAGACGAGTACAAAAGCTCCCTTCTGATGTAGAATTCAAAAACTGATAGGCATCAGGAGAAGTCCTCCTGACTGAAGGAAAGAATTTTTCCTTAAAACACAATCTCGAAGAAGATCTCAACATTTAGATATACTTTAAAAACTTTTCTTTAAAAAGCCAAGAAGGCAACAGGCATCTGCCATTAGAATGCATATGAAAAAACGAGAAGAAAAGGAAGAAGGAAAGAGAGGGCATTCACGAAGTTTGCTTTCTGCATACCTTTTCAAAGTTTGCAAGCACTTCCCGTAAGCTGAAGTTCAGACCAATCATCGTCCAGTTGCCCTTGAAACATACATCTTTCTGGCAAACTTCCTTCACACAACGCCGTTCAACTTCTAAAAACCGAATCTTTTCTGGCTATACCTTAAAATCCTTTGTAAAATCCTTTACAAGCCTTGCCCTTGAGCTATGGTCCATCAGCAGCAGCAGCTTCTGCTGGGACATTTTAGCCATCCCACCGCGGGTCCGTTCGCTCATGGACTTCGGAGGTCGCAGGGAAGAGACCTGCCTCTGCGCTTTCTGGTAGCTGCGCTCCACGCGGCTGGCATCTCTCCTTGTTCTCTGTATCTCCTTCTGCTCACCTTACTAATGACCTGCAGGCCACAACTGTTCTCTCCTGGCCCCCAAGCTTAGAGTTTGGTCTCAATTACACCGAGCCAAAAAAAAAAAAAAAAAGAAGCTATAGCCTGGAAACTTGCAATGAGAGAAACAAAAAGCGAGAGAAAGCCAAGCATTACCAACTTCCTCCATTCAGACTGGTTTCACAAAAAAAGGAGGAAAAAAAAATAAAAATGCTGGGTAAAGAGCCAGTTTCCAAAGAGCATGACTTGGGCAGAGCTCGAACAAGGAAGAGAACGCTCTTAGCTGAAGAACACCGAAACAGGACAAGGGGCCACGCTCTCCACTGTCCCGGACACCGGCAGCCCGGGTTGCTATAGTAACCACCAAGCTAGTTGCAGTGCATTTGCCCAAGTCGTCCTAGCCTAAGGGATGCTGTCAACGCGACAGAACTGAAGTTGTTTAAAAAGTTGTTCTGTGTCCCGAGAAAAGTTTTCTCAGCAGCAAATCTCATGGTCCCCTCAGCAGGGTGTGCAGCAGGGGGAGAGAGAGAGCAAGCTCAGTCAACTAAGCTCAAGCAGCTCCCCGGCCCGAGCTGACAGCACTGTGGCAACCCACTTCTCTCTCCAGCAGTTGTTTATTATTGTAATCAGCATCCTCCCTTTCCACCACCCCTCACAGTTTGAAGTGAAGCTCACTCCCACTTCCTGGAGGCCTCCCTGCCCCGAACTTCAGTACAGTATCTCTTCCATTGTCTCCGCCGAATGGATCACAGGATCCAAATTCCCTTCGGGAACCCACCCATGAAAAGAAAGAGTAGATGTCCAACAGAATGCCGGTCACAAAGGAAAACGGGCATGAATAATTTTATTATTTCTTTTAAAAATAGGTTTTAAAGGTAAAATGATGGGGAAAACACTTTTAAAGGAAAGTTCTTTGATCTCACTGATGTCACTGAAAATCACTCAGGCTGTTTTCATATGGAGAATTTACTCATTTCTGACAAAAAAAAGAAGCGAAACCACTCAAGTGAGCAACAGCCAATTATATTGAGCAGATCTTTCCTTTTGCTGTTAAATTATTACTGGCACTCTGAGCCACTATCTTCGACAAAATTTTAAGTGCCATCACTTTAGAGGAAAAAGTTCAATCCAAATTACACAGTCTTTGTATTGAATTATGGACATTGTTCCCAGCTAAGCATGACAGGAATGTCCACGTGACCATGTGAAACATGTCTCTCATTGTACGCAGCACTTCATCGTAAACATAGAGTGCTTTTAATGGTCACACATCACAAATGGAATTGATGTTAATCTTAATGTAACTAAGTTTACTTTTCACATGGGGTTCAGAGCAAAGGAAAAATAAATAACCTTAAATTTGAATATGCATCTCCTAAGAGGCCACTTGAGTTGCTTAACTATCAAAATTGTAAGCACCCACTTTAATCAGATGGAGAAAAACATTCCATTTCACAGCAGAAAAGAACAAAAACCTATCAGGCATCAGTATACAACACACACTGATGTTTTAGATTTCCAAGCAATTTTTCTTTCTATTTCATTTCCAACCTGTCATTATTTAAATAGCATGTGTTTTACATATGGCCATCTATACAAACTTTAACAAGCTTTTAAAATGTTTTCATTATTTATTCATAAAGTCCTACATGTCCCCAGTGGCAAAATATCTTTACGGGATTTCTAACCTCATGTGTTTCACCTCAATGCACAAAATTCAGATGAATACACAGACACTATTGATTTTCAAAGCAAACCTGTTGACCTAATGGCTACACAGAAATTAATATGTAAAGGCAATCTACAACTTTGGGTCCAAAAGGAACTGGCATCAGCCTGAACAAGACCCATCAGGAATTTAGTGGAGAAATTCATAGAGAAGCTGACCGAGCCAGGGAACCTGGTCTGTCAGGGTACTAAGGCCACATACTGAGATCTTTCAACAGCAGCAAATAAACGTTTTACATAAATACAAGACAAAAGAAACCACCACTGGCACCATCACCCATCACCACCACCCCCAAAATTAAGTAAATAAATACAGGAAAGAGAGAGAAAAGGAGCGATCTTTCTCAGCTGGGCAAACTTCCAGCTACCACCCAAGGTGCTGGGTGACTGCGATCAGAGACATGTGCAAACAAGCCATCCCCACGCACGTATCAGAAGAGGGAATTAAATAAAAACTAAAGACTCGACAGAACAGGAGAGAGTGCCATCATGGTCTTTCTCAAAAACCGCTTCTTATCACTGAAGGGTTCTTGCAACAAGAAGAGGACTGTACATCAGTGCCCTAAGTATCTCGTATCTTTACATGGGACTCAGCACAGGGCACACAGATGAGACAAAAACAGCAGCACCCAAAGGGTAACAGCAAGAAACTCGAATCTTCAAGGTTAAAAGTATGTGTGCCCTGAGTGAGTTAGGGAAAGAGAACAAGAGTGTTCTCAACCATCCTAGGGCGAAATGTCTACAAGTCAGCATCTCTAAAGCTACCCTTTCTTAAAACTGACGTCCTCGGCCAGTGCAGCAGAGCAACCACTTAAATGAAACTCCCTCAATGTGAGTAATAACATATCAAACAATAAGATATAAACAAACCTAGTTCTGAACATACCTTTTCAGGTAGAGAAAAAGCAAAGGTAAACTACATAATTCTACATTTGAAATGGACCACTCGAAAGCACACAGGAACATTCTAGAGAAACACATATTCTTTAATTCTTAAATGATTGAAATTATAGAGCAACTGTAATCTCACTAAAACAACAGAAGGCACTGGAAATGTTATTTTTGTTTATTTATTGATTTATCTGGTGCTAAAGGTTGAATGCGTGGCACTGCTCATACCAAGCACAAGCTCTATCATGGATCCCCAGCTCCAGCCCCCAAACTCTTCTAAAGCATTAAAGATAAGTAGGTTATTCGTGTAAAACTCCAGAAGTATCTATAATGTGCAAATAGCTGAGAATTTGATATATTATTCAAACTTTATGCACTATTTGTTAAGTGACACATTAAAGTGAAATTCGTCAATTGCTCTTATAACAATGAGCACATTTTACTATGATTTCTTTGATGTCTATAAATAATCGTATTTTCTCTGTTTAAAGTCATAAAAATATCATGTTGGTAATATTCTTTACATTTCCATACCCCTCCTTTTTTTTAACCAAAGACTTCTTTCATACTTTTATCTCCTGTAATCCTATAATCATTAACAAAAAGTGGAGGTCTCTAGTGACAGCAATATATCACCAGAGACTGAATAAACTGAATGATGACATTTCAAGTAGGTGACATTCTGTCAGTTTAAACTAGTCTACCAATAAATTGTTCCCTAGTTCTCAAAAAGTAGAACAAACTTAGCACCACCAATACCTATAATGAATTCGTGCAAAGCAACCCAAGAATCCCCAGCTAAATGAGCCATGTCTTAAATATAAACACACTGGTCCATGAAAAAGCGAAGGTTCCAGAGCCACAGAGAAACTCATGAAAACTCAGCAATGGAATCAACAAAACCTAATCTAAATTACTTAATAAAAAACCACATTCCAATGGCAAAATCAGGAAATCTACCTGGCTATATGGCTTTGGCAAGAACTTTCAAAGGTTAAGCTAATTAAAAAATATTTCACCCTTGAAAACTCTATTTTGTATAATTTGTTAAAGTCTGGCTTACTTGGTGATCTTGTTAGAGCAAAAAGAAGCTTCTTGCAGGGTCAGTCAAACATAAGGAAAAGGAGCAGTCTAACTGCTTTCATACCTTATGCCAGTAGTAGAGCTTAAACCATCTTCCCCACCAAATGCAAAGTTTCAAATTCTTAAAACTGTAAAGATAAAATAGGCTTTCTATGTGAAATCTAACAGGGTTCTCTTTATATTGGCTACTACAAAGAACCAAAAATAAAGAAAAGAAAAAGACTTCTGAGGAGCCTCTGAAGAAAAGCATATGGAGGTCAATAGGTGATTACAAATAAATCTGTACACGACAGCTCACTCATTTGTTACTAAAATGAAGACCTTTGGGCATGGGTTAAAAAAAAAAAAATTACTTGACAGAAGCCCATTCTGACTCAAGAAAAGATCTGGTTTATTTCTTGTGAAGGAAATCCTCACAATTCTCCTGTTCATAATCCTGCTAAACTGGGGTTTAGAATGCAAAAACAAAGTAGTTATAAGGTTCTAGTCATGATCTGAGATTTCACCCACTATCTACTCCCCTGGGCTTCCATGAAAAAGACGCTTCCACACCCATTACAGCTCTCCAGGGAACACCAGTCTGCAGGGAAGTCTGTCAGCTGGCCACCATTTAAGGTAATATACAGCCCTAAAGGGCAGAAAGTTCACCTAGAGACGGAGGCCTCTCCCCCGGATGAAAGGAGGAACTCTCTTTTTATCCCAGGAAGTTAAGGCAATGTGTTTTGTACACAAAGAATTATTTTTAATGTTCACCTCTTCAATAATGGCATCTATGTTGATTATGATATAGGTGGTAGTTAGAAATAAAAATTGTGATTCATAAGAAAAAAGATTTAATACTTCATATATCTGCATAATTCATAAGCAAGATATTCTAATAGGCATATTAAAATACAGAGGTTTTTTCTTCTTAAGGAGAGTGGGTGGCTGGGGAAGGGTTTCAGGAAGAGAAATCCCAGCAGATGCACCTCTGAGCCAGCCAGGTGCTGGGGGTCAGCCTTCAACAGCCTTCTAAATATTTAATGATCTGGAGAACGCTTTATTAGGTGACTAAAAATAATACCAGGACAAGTTAACGTTTCCAAACCATATCCTTCCTCAAAAAATATGTGGCATTAGAAAGGACTGAAATAATCTCAGGTGGCCAAGGTTCAGACTTCCAGATGTCTACTGACAGCACAAGCCTGTGGGGTATGCAACTAAATCACATAGGGCACTAAAGAGAAGGTTCCAGAAGGTTTTCTAAAGGCTTTTCTAACTTTCCTTGACTGCCCAATTTTAAAAAGTTAAAGGCAAAATTGAAATACAAACTGCAATAATAGCAACAAAAGGGGCAAACAGATCAAAATTTGAAGTACGTTTTTCCTTCATAAGCAAAAAAATACAGGTTCGCAACAAGACATTGTCCCTATAATCTAAACATGTATTTAAGGAACTGGGCATTGGGTAGACAGAGAGGAAGTTCAAACTAACCCCAGGAGGTCAACTACAGGTCCATGCATACTAAACAGAGGAATCTTGCTAATGCTTGCAAGCTCATCCAGTCGCAGTTCAGGTACTGATTGAACTCTCAATCATGTATTTTCCTGTCATCTTCCTGCTTAGTGTCTCATTCAGAATTCTCTGCAAAATCACACCCTAAACCTACTTCCAGGCCCTTCTCATGATTCACCTTCACTCAGTGTTCCAATAACTGTCCACGCACTCATCACAAAGAACACTTACAAATATGGCTCGCTAATTAACTCAGAGATGACCACTACCCTTCCTCCCTCTCCCAGATCATTACACTTTATTCTACATCTGCATTTCACTTTCCTCATAGGTTTATTCTGGGCACTGAGCTCCACATTATACTTTTGCTTCTTCCCCCAAAATTCCCAGTAAAGAACTTTATAGACTATGACTATAGACAATATGTTCAACTTATAAGAATTAGTAGGCTGACTGCAGGATAAAGGACTCCTGGTTGACAGAATTGGGTTAAACCATTACCTTCCCTGAAGACTATTAGAATCTGCCAAATTAGGAGCCAGGGGATCGTTTAACAGCATCCATCAACTATTAAAGTACTTATAACCTTTAACTCAGAAATTCTCTCCCTAGGAATGTGCAAATGTATGCACAGACAAGAGTGTTCAATAAGACCTACATGACAAAGCAAAAGGCTGAAACAATCTAAACGCTCATCAAGAAGAAAAGGTGTAAATAAAGTACAGCAGATTCATACAATGAAATGTTATGCAGTTATAGAAAAGAAGGAAATGATTTTATGTACTAACCAATAATCTCTAAGTTATGAGTATGTGGGTAGTGAGATGGTTCTATACAGGTACCATCTATGACACCTATGGAGGGATCTATAGATACCTCTGATGATGGGCTAGAAATTTCAATGTCTCAAATGGGCTGTTTATTTTGTCTCTTCTACTCATACAAAAAACTGAAAATTTTACTACAGCATAGGTTACCTTTCTTCACACCAAATTAAATCAGTAGATATAGGAAATTCCCAAGTAAACACATATGTCTTTCTGGGTAGATATCTGTTCCAAAATTGGTGGCCACATCCTGTTTGAAAGTTAATGCCACCAGAGACAACCATTGTCTCTGAAACTTTCAGAAGTTTTGAAGTGCCAGATGGTCTATCATGCTGGCGAATCAGCCCCCAATAAAAGCAAGCCTTCAGCAGCAATGCGTTAGTCAATGGTAAACTTTTCTAAAGGATACACGGACAAAGCCTTTTTGTTCTCATAAGTTACTCGATAACCAGTAACTCCTGCTCATTTAAATAATAACTTTGTATCTCGATAGGCACTATATCACTCAGTCCTCTCTCTCCAAGAGCCAGTACTCCTATTGTCATCTAATACTACAGTATTCTAGGCTGTAATTATGTTGAGAATATTTATAAATGACACACACCCGTTTGTTCAGGGAACCAAAGCATCATTTCATAGGTAGGATGAGCCCATCTGCATGACAGCAAAAGGCAAGCACTAGTCTACTAGACACTCGCAAAACCCTGCTTGCAAACAGTAGTTTTGGTCATGGATCAAAGATACAATAGTAAAAAATAAAATACCATGGGGCCTGCTTATTGCCTGGAACACGAATACTTAATGTACGATGAAGGTTGCCATTAAAAAAACAAACAAATACAGAATGAATAAAGAAGTGTGCTACCGCAGGTGGCGCAGCCATCTGCCATCTTGGTTGGGGCTAGATGTTATAGCGGGGGAGGGGGGGTCTTTGTAACGATGGTTTGTTGGCTCTAGTCCTACATTAGAAATTGCCAGAAAGGGAACTTCTAAGCAAAGCATGATGGTACATGCTTGGGATCCTAGACACTTGAAAAGCTAAGTCACGAACTGGCAAGTTCAAGGCCAGCCTGGGCAATTTAAGAGACCCTGTCTCAAAATAACAGCATCTAAAAAGTGGAGGTGGGCTGGGGTCTGGAAGTCAGTGGTGAGCACACAAAGCACAAGGCTCTGGGTTTAATTCCCAGCAGAGGAGGGGAAAAAGGAATTTAAAGCACAGTTTACACCCAGAGTTTGATCGGAATATTGTCTAACTTTAAAATATGGAATGATAAAGTAATAGAGCCTTTAAGAGCGCTGCACTGAATTTTTCCATATGAAACAATGATTGACTGAATTAAAATTCTAACATTGGGAGGCTAAATAAACACCCAAGCGATGTTCCACCACATCAAACATTCTTGGACTACCATTATTTTTCAGATGCCTTTATAATTAACAGAAATTCACATAATAAAGTTGATTTCATTTTTTAAACTATATGTGAATTTTGCCAAATGACACCACCTATTTTGATCCCTGGACTTAACTGGTGACAATGTACAAAGATCAACTAAGTACACATAGGCCAGAAGTTTGACATTAATTAGCAGGTTCAAAATCCTAAACATGTTATAGGGATGCTATGAACACTGTGTAAAAGGGAAAAATATGAAACTAATTTAGAAAACTTAAACACAACCTCAAGGTTAGCACAAAATACTTTGAAGAATATCAATATTCTTTGATTCCAGTTACACCCTTCCCTCCTGGCTTTCTTGCCAGTCGCAAATCCATTGCTTACTTTTTTAGCTATTGCAAGTATCCTTTTTAATGTCTCAAATACCTTACAGTTGAAGTACATACTCTTTCAGAAAAGATGATAGCTCAGAATGACAAAGAATTTAGTCATTAGAAAACGTTCTTAGCAGAAATTATGATTCAGAACTTTGAAATACTATGATAGTCTGGAAGACCATATAGAAAATATTTTAATCATGAAACAGTACTTAAAATTTTGTTTTTTCTTTACCAATTTTGCATGCTTAAATCTGGTAGTAAGAATGACTGATCTGAAAACAACAATAAACAGTGTAAGAACTATTGTTGAACTCCTACCATCTTGAAGGGTGAAGCTCTGCATCACTTCCAGTGTTTTTTTTTTATTACTTGTTAATGTCCTTGATTGTGTGATCAATCTTACATTCTTGTATCTTGTGGACTGAGCAACTTCGTTGAAGACAGCAGTGTGTAATGTAACAACCATTGTTAATTCCTATCATTTTGTTTAGAGGTAATGTATCGTTTTTGTGTTGTTTTGATTTTGTCTTCATTGTTGTTTTCCTTTTTAATCTTAAAATTAAAAAAAGTGGTAGTTGATGTTCCCTCTAAACTAGATTACTTTTTGTATTATTTCATCCCAGTCGTAAGATATATAGTACCTCTCCTGGGGGAAATTAGAGTGGTATTCTTCAAATCAAAAGACCTAAATAAAGAAGTAAATAAAAATAAAAGATTTACATTGTTTTTTCATCTCTGACACTTACCTAGCCGTGCAACCCTGGGAATGTTATCCGCACCTGATTTTTTCATGTGAAATATTCCTGTGACATATAAGCAAACACTTTCACCAAGAATCAATAGTGCCTTATGCTGTAATTGGTCATGAGTGTCAACTAAACCTTATCAAGAGTTAGGCAGTGTCAGTTATGATAATTCAAATTTTCCTACAATTATATGCAATACTGAGAGTGTCCATGTTGAATTTTTCAAGGGCGAAGGTTTCAATAAGCTGTCATACATTTCCAAAAAACTACTATGAACTCTAAAAATATAGTATTACATACATTGCTTTGAGATTCTATGTGACTTTTTAATATCCTTGCATGGTTTTGTAATGTTATCATTTGCTATTACTAGCAAGACATTTTTGAAGTATATATGAATAGATTACATATAAGCTCATCATTGATCACTAATTATTAAAAAGTAACATTAATAAACTATTCATCACATTAATGAGTCCATTCCTAAAATAGCAGTCCTCTATTTTCTTCAAGGATATACTCCCAGAATTTCTTAGTCTCTCACAACAGAACCAAAAAACAGTAATAGAATTACTGAATAAATGCCATGCATAATAACTCTACACAGGCTCAAAAAGTTCTGAAACTTCAAATCAACTTGGAATACACCATACACCAACTAACTACAGGCTGCACATGAAGCTCAGCAGCAGAGCACTTCCCAGCACGTGAAAGCCCCTGGATTTTGTTCCCAGCACCCCCAAAATACTTAGTACAAACAAGCTAATTAAATATCAAAATCTCTTAATATTTGTTGGTCCTTGGTTTCAGTTCCTTCTCACTGCTTAGTAGGATGATTTCACACCATCTTTCCAATGTCCAGTCTCTACCCTCAAACTATCTTGTGTGCCCCACCAGCCTGACACACCAAACTGAGTTCTCCCCAAACACTAGGTTAGTGAAAAACATGTTTTACCTCACCTTCTATTTTCCTTATTTATTAAACCAGTATAGTAGAAGCTAACATAAAATGTAAGTTAAGCTGACCCTGGTGACACAGGCCTGTAATTCCAGCACTCTGCAAACTGAAGTAGGAGGATCACAAGTTCCAGGCCAGCTCAGGCAACGGAGAGTTCCAAACTAGTCTGGATTAAAAAATGAGACTCTGCCATAAAAAAAAAGGAGACTCTGTCTCAAAAACAAAGTAAACAAATGACATTTTAAAAGCACATATAAAATGCTTCCACTGGCAAGCTACGTTTCTTCATGAAAGCATTTAGTAAGGAAAAACAGTTGGTTCCCTGCTTACACCTTTAAAATTCAAACACTCCTTCTCCTATCATGTCAGTCCCACTAGTGTTAGTGGTCCTCCATAGCCCAACCCAAGAACATTTAAATTGTAATACGATAATGTAGAACACAACTCTCTGTGATAATGGAATTGTTCTATAATTTTTATGTTCAACAGAGTACACAGTGTGACCACTGAGCAGTTAAACGTGGCTTATGTAACTGAGGCATTAATTTTGACTTTGTCTAACTATCATGTAGATAGTGTCCTAAGTCCAGTGGCTCTGTGCTAGGAAGCGGGCTGGCACTGTGGCTCAGCAGACATGTAAGAAAACACTGTTATCAAAAGTCTAGTAACTTACACTGTAACTGGTAAACACCGGGTGCCAGGTAGAGTGTCTACTTAGCATGCTCCAGGCCCTGGGTTTGAGCCCCACCAATGCAAAAAACAAACAGAAGAATGGATTTTAAAATGCCTACTTTTAAAGATGTTCTAATACAGCTCAGTGTACCTACCAGGCACTATATCTTCACAACGTTCTCAACATCCCCTTTTTACAGCTGTCCATAATGTACATTTTATGTTTTCCTCTGTTGATCTCACTTCTATTCTCTTAAACAATAGTCTCCCAATGTTTCCAAGCTATTCGACCTCCTCACCAGCTATGAAGTCCAATTCAGTCTCCACCCGCCACTCGAAGCCTTGCATTATAGCTTTAATTTAATAGTTTCCTATGCAAGTAGGTCATTTCCATTAAGCTACACCATTACCCTGCATGTTACTTTACTTACTTACACGCCCTATTTTCTTCACAGGTTCTTCTGTCTACAATTCTACCAATGACCTGTAGCATACTAAGATATAAGCATGGTTCAGTAAGTATTTTTATTTTCCAAGACCAAAACAATTAAATGTATTAAAACTACATATCCTAAATGTGATTCTATAATTGAAGAGAAAGTCATGATTTTGCTAGACTCATTCACTTACAAAAGGGTTAACAAAATAGTTAATTTCATTCAAATTTCAAGTAAGACATTCTAAAGATTGACTACAGCCTGTCTTTCCATTTTCTAAAGGAAGCTCAAGATACTGCAAAGATTTGTTCTTATCTTGCTCATAAACTTCCCCAATGAAAGAAAGGTTACAGTCCTTCTTCTGTAAACCACTCAAGCTTAACTTCCTCACAGAAAAAGGTTAATTTGACTGCATTTTTAAAGTCATACTTTAAATTTTAAAAGAAAATGCTGCCCTCTTGTGAAATGAGGTAAAAGATTTATCCTTTCACTGACAGTTGAGTAAATACTGTAAAGTGATTAAAAGTTAAATTTTAACATTAATACAAAAATAGAGTTTATCTTAAAAGTTATATGTGCTTCCCCCCTAAAGTCTGTATCTCCTGGTCTTGGTAAATTTTCTGACCAAATGAGGAATGGATCATTAGGGCAAACTGCTTGAATTGTAACTGAAAATCCTTTATAGTATATTTGCACTATAAAGAAATGAAAGCTTCTGTGGCTTTGAGTTGTATTACAGAGAGACAGAACGCAAAAGCCAAAAAACAAGAGTCAATGCCAATATTGGAAATCTCAGGTCAAATCGCTGTTGAGTGATGTTGAACAAGATTGAGCCTGTCTTCCTTCCATTTATTTACCTATAAAGTATTTCACTAATACCCTAAACTGCATAGAGTCGTTTTGGGATTAAGTGAAACAGCACAGGTAAAATGATTAGCATAGAGCTTGGAACCCGGTAAGCCCTTAGTAGAACAGGTATTTAAACAGTACAGTCCCTACGAATATCTAACAACTGCAATGCATGTCATCCTTCGCGATCTCTATTACTCAGCATGGGTACTAGATATGAAAAAAAGACACTAACTGATTAATTCGCAGGAGCTGCCATTTTTGAGCTATGAAAACACACAAAAAGCCATTCATTCTATGATTTCAGAAACAATAAGTATCAACAGCTTCATGGTTCACAGAAATAAACCCCATAAATGCAATGGACTTTAAAGATCCAGTTAAGATTTCGATTTACCCCAAATCTGTTTGAGCAACAAATAGATTATCTCAACTCTAAAGGCACTAAAACTAAAATGAGGGAGGGGAGGTGGTACTTGTGCAATAGGGTTTCCTTTAATCCAGAATGGGCTTCTTACAAGTATTTTTTTTTTTTGGCGGTACGGGGCATCGAACTCAGGACCCTGCGCTTGCTAGGCAGGCGCTTATTCCACTGAGCTATATCCCCAGCCCCAGAATGTGCTTCTTACAGTGAGATTTAGCTGCTAACCTTTCTCTAAGATGGAAGAGGATAAGACATTGGCTAGACAAAATGCTAGGCTGAATCAACATATTTGATGATTGTTACAATAAAAGACATATTGCCATTAATCCACCTCAAAATACTTCCCCTCGCTTCCAACACACTTATCCCGCTGTTCTTGCCACTTTGTGAAGCAGTTCTGGACATCCTCTTTCTGACCGTCTTCATGGGATGTGGTCAAAAATGTGGTGAATATAGCTGCCCAGTGCCATCCAAAGGAATGTAAACACGTTACACTGGGTCCTCACCTTATTCAACAGGTCTGGCACCATGAGACCTCTGGCTCTTCACCAAAGTCACAATGACCATGGAAGGTAAACATTTTGAATTGATAAGATATGGAAGCAGCCACTATTGCACAACAAAAGACAGTCCCAAAAGGGGACTTCCAGAACTCCTTCAGCAAGTGCCCAGAAAGTCAGGATAGGTGTGTTTGAAGTGAGGGGTAGATTAGGAGGGGAATTAATGGCAGTTTATATCTTTTACTGTAATAAATGGTTTTTTAAAAATACTTAAACATTCACTGCATTTGTTGCTCATACCGCCACCACAGCAAAAGCAGGGTCCTCTTCTTGACTTCACCCTGAGCAAACAAGAGTAATTCACAAGCTGATTTTCATTTACTCACTGCACTCTGGGACTCACATGTAAATAGCTACCATTTACATATGAATATCAGAACAGGTGTGCCTGCTTGAACAACAAAAATCTTCTAAAATTCAAAGCATTCTTTGATTGGATTCTAGGCATACTAAGGGAGTTGTCTCTTTCAAGTCATCTTCAGGAGATCCTTTTCTCATGTAGATTTTTTTTTTTCTAATTAAAAGCCACCCTCTGATATATTTATTTTCCCAGTTTGAGTTTTTTTATGTATGAGTGGAAAAAAATTTGCATTTCTTGATTAGTATTATGATAAGGATCAAGGAGCACAGAAGTGAAGAAATAGAAAATGTGCCTGAAGGAGGAGTGTGGATCTTACACTTAGTATATATTTTTAGAACAGCTTCCTGAAAAAAATTCCTATTTAAAAAAAATATGTAAGAACAAAGTAATGACAATCATGTTGTTCTATTATTCTAATCAGTTTCTTCTCTGTTCAAATAGCAGACAGCCGCAGAGGAACCTAGTAACATTTCAGTGAGCTAATTGGAGCAAAAAGCCTCTAATTAAATGTTAAGGGAAGGAAATTAACACACACATGATTTATAAAATTTCAAATTAAATAATGCTTTGACTCTACTGGACTTAGGCACAAGAAATGTTGACTCACCCTATACTCGGAATGCTTCCCATAAATAAATGAAAGTTAAAAATGTGGGAAAAACCTATGCCTCAGTAACTTTTCAAGCTGCATAGAGCTGCATGACACTGTAACAACTAATTTTCTTAATCTTCTAGAGGGGGTGGACATCTGACACAGTGAACCCTTAAGTAAGTGTACAGTAGAATAGAAAGAGTAGACCTAGGCCTTGTTCTCATTTATTTAATCAGGTAAAACAGAATCTGTGTAGTGACCCATGTTAAAGATCAACAAGCAAAGGTTTCCAAGTTCTGAGAAAAAGAGAAATACGAACCCTCAGAGCCTGTACTAAATCACAGGATCTCAATACAGATGTGTTGATGCAAAGTGATGGATCACTGAATACCATTTGACACAAATTTTTATAAGGAGGTGCTTTTCCCCTCCCTCATCACCGGCAGCCAGTTCTGCTTTGGCTGGTTCCACTCTGCCCATCAGAATCAGGCTTGGAGTCTGCAGTGCACACGCGTCTGTCCTCTGAGCGCAGCTGGTGCGTGCACAGAACACATCTTCATTCTTTCCTTTATTCCCTGTCCCTCCTCCTCCATCTCTTAATCCCCTTCCCATTTGAGAAAGAACCTAAGTCCGACTATCTGTCTTTTCTTTTAGCCATTATTTGTATTTTGGGTTTCTCACATAAGAGATGCTGTGCAACGGTGAAGCTTGTGTGTCTGATTTATTTCACTTGACATTATGATCTCAAGGTGCATTCATTTTCCTAGAAGAGAATCAAGTTTATCTCTCTTTAGAGCACAGCAGAAACAGTACCCCGTTGTGTGTAAGTACCACGTTTTCTTTCTCCTTTCATCAGGCTGTTCCCAAGATTTAGTTATAATGAATTGTGCTGCTATAAACACGGATATGCATGCACCACTGTAACATGATGTCTTCAGTTCTTCTGCTAAACACAAGATTTCCTCATCACTTTTACCGCTGCCTTCTCTGACTCATTTAATTTTTCAAATTCTTCCATATATCCTCTAACCCTTAGGATTCTGTTTCTTATTATATCAATCAAAGAGACCGCATGCATAACACCATTTTAATTTTTAAGGGGCCGGGAATTTAGCTCAGTGGCATAAGCGCCTGCCATTTTAACTTTTATTTTATCTTTATAAGTGACAGTTAGGTGGAACCCAAGGCATGGAAGCACAGCTCTACCGCTGAGCTCCCTCATCTGGCCCTTGGAAGCACCACTGCACAAAATGGATTCTACCTCCATCAGTCACCTAAGCGTTTGCCTTTTCTCTATTCTCTTCAAATTGAAATGGGAGTGGCTCACCAAAGAATGGAGTTGACTTCACGCTGTCGAGTTTAAAGGCACAATCAAAACAAAACTCTTTATAGCTAAACAATAAGGTCTACAACTATGTTTTTAAAGGTGTAACTATTTCACTAAAATATACAGAAGTGTGCATTTTAACTAGGACAGACAAAAATCATTCTTCTAAACCATTCTTTATGGCATTCTCAAGGACAAAAATTGCTTGGGAATAAGAACTCAATTTAATCACGAACTGGAGTGGTAGTGCACATCTATAATCCCAGCATTCTGGGAGGCAGAGGCAGGAGCATCATTTGCTCAAGCCTAGCCTGGGCAATTTAGTCCCTTAGCAAGAGACCTCATCTCAAAATTAATTAATTAATCAATAATTTTAAAAGAGGGACTGCAGCTATAGCTTAGTGTGAAGGCCCTGGGCTGAATCCTGAGGACTGAAAAACTAGTGAAATTAAATTGAGGCACAACTTAATCACTGGCATGAATATATTTCTGGGGTTTTATAAAGAAAATTACATGCCACTAGATTGAATAATTATCTTTATTTAATGAAGGTGACAAAATCGATGCCAGACGTGCTGCGGGTCTGTAACTTCAGCACTCAGGAAATGGAGGGAGGGGGATCACTGTGAGTTGGAGGTCTCTTTCGGCTACATAGTGAATTCCAAAACAGCTTGAACTATGCAGCAAGATCCTGTCTCCAAAAAAAAAAAAAAAGGACAGCTTTTTTCAAAAAGTAAGTAAGTTTCACTATGGAAAATATCACACTGCTAAAAATATATAAATTTGGCCTCTAGAAATTAAATGCATAACCAATATGTAACCAATATAAAATTAAACATATTTGTATTTTAGAGCTGTCATAAATCTCTTCACTTTTAGAGACTCTCTCAATATTAGAACATGAAGTCTATAAAACTAAGTGACACCATGTCTCATGGTTTCTTTTAATTATTAAGTGGTCAAGTAAGCGACCCCTGCTTCCTCTCACCTTTTTTTTTTTTTTTTTTTTGGTGGTACTGGGGATCGAACTCAGGACCCTGCGCTTGCTAGGCAGGCGCCTATTCCACTGAGCTACATCCCCAGCCCTCTTTCACCTATCTTTGATTTTGCTCTTTCTTCATAGTTTCAACTTCTCATATAAGAGAAAACGTGTAATGTTTGAGCTTGTGTGGCTAATTTATTTCACTGGATATCATGGTCTTACGGGGCACCCGTTTTCCTACAAAGGACTCACGTTTACCTTTCTTCATGGCAGAGCCGTGCTCCACTGTGTGTGAACACCACACTTACTTTATGCAGCCATCTGTGGATGGTCATACAGGCTGCTTCCAAGACTTAGTATTATGAACTGTGCTGCTATAAACATGGATATAACATAGCACTGTAATATGATGCCTTCAACTCTTTCTTCCCCTCCTCGGGACTAGCTCAGCAAAATTAACACAAAGTTTTAACAAAACAAAATTACTCGCAAAATATTTTAGAAAGTCACACATATCTATCAAAACTATTCAATGCAACCTATTACCTCACTGGAAAAAGTTGAACTCATTTCCTTCCAGTTGTAGCCACATGTAATACTTTGGACCTTAACCTAAATCTTGGATATTTGCAGTGCCTTAAATTACATTGTTTTCCTAACTTTTCCAATAAATCAAATTCTAAACTTCCACCGTTCAATCACTCCCCTCCCACATCTTCCATAAAACTAATTCTGAATGGTGAGCTCACACATATTTTAACTGTCTGTACTCCAGCATTTTCTGATAGAACTAGGAGCCCTTGATTATCTTTGACTTTTGTTTCATACTGTGCTTCTATCCATCAACAAATTTTCTAAGACAACCTACAATTACTTTTCATAGGATCATGGTGGATAAAAGAGGAAATGAAACAGAAGGTCTGGTGTTCTTATAGATTCTTTGGAAAAATTTAAAGTTTGCCTATGTGAACCCGGAAGGAGTTTTTTTAAAAAAAGGAATTGTACTACTTTAGGCTCAAAGTTGATATTTTCTAGATTACTTAAGAAACACATCTTCTAAGACATTGTACAATCATAAATAAATCCCATTTGGGAAGTCAGTACAGTTTTAAAATTCTCTGTTAAAAAGATAAGACAGAGGAAATTTATACTCTTTGGGAGAGTAGAGAAGGTGGGTAGATTTGTGACATTTTATCTCTTTACTCTGGCCTTCCGGCCCCTTGTGCATACTGTTGACACTGAGCCATGCGCAATGTGACTTATCTGAGAGGGAGAAGGATAAGCAAATGCCTGGGACATTAAGAAACATCCCTTCCAGAATCCCTTGAAATGTATCAATTTAGCCTTTTGGGATTAGGGTTCAAAGAACTAAAGATTGTAGGGAGAGGGGATTGGAGATAATGATGTTAGATTAGCAGAAAAGTGAAAAGCAACAGCTAGATAAAAAATCTAAATAATGATTGTGACCTCTAAGAAAAAGGCAGTGGCTTGAGATAAATTCAACTGGTGGTCCTCACACCTCATGTTAAATCCATTCCTGTACAATGAATGTTCTGGTTTAAAATTCTGGTTAGTCATACAAATAGTATAAATTAAGAAAAAATAGCAGTAAGACAAAAAAAGTTCATACCACACTTTCACAGCTTTTGAACTGAGTCAACATTGGCTAACCAATACACAGATGATAATTAATTAAAATAATATCATTTTTTTAAAAGGGCATAAACTCCATGTCTTATTTTGAGATCTCATTAACTTGGAATAAGTTCCAGTCAGAGCAAAATAAATTTTACATACCATAGTAGACTTTAATTACAGCTAAATATAGTTGCTAATTTTATATTCACATAAACACCTGCATTGCCGGTGTCAAGATTCCCTAGCAATAAGATTTCTGTGAAACTAAAAGCATAAGATAAACCAATCACAAATCAATTACTTTATTCATGGAAATATAATTCAGGTCTTGAGTGCTTTTTCCTTAATAACTGAGTTCTACTCAGTTGAATTTACTGAAAGTGGTGACAAACTTAGACTCTGAAAGCAGCCTGTACAGAAACTTCACAATAAAACCCATTATTCTACACAATTAGTGTTAACGCTCAGAACAAAAGATAATTTAGAATTAAACACAAATAAAATGAGCTTGTTGTCCCTTAATATAAACATGACGTCCAGAAGCCATAAGGATTTTACAGCCAAGGAGTAATTTCAATAGTAGACTATCCTCACAGGATCCCGAGGATACTACACTTCAGGGCATGGATTTCTATTAGCAAAACTTCCTCAATTTCAAAATCCGTCCTGCACCCCACAACCCCTCTTCTTTTTATCTACTTAGTAAAAACCCTTTTATTTCTCTTTATCTATTGAATAACATGACATACACATTCTTTTCCAAAAATTGGTGGTTTTTAAATAAAACAAAAGATTATCAACAGACACTATATCAACCATGATAAATGAAAATAAGTCTAGTATATTTTAGATTTTAAAAACAAAGATCACAGTTGAGAAGCAGCTGTTTCCAAAATATTTTAATCTATAATATAAATATTGGGACCTTGTTGGCAGACTTTCATACAAACCCCTAATACGAACAGTTGTTAGAGTAAGTATTTATACAGCAATTTTCATGAGACCAGAGCTTGGAACAAATAAATATAAACTGAACTCAGGATTATATACCTCCTGCCTCAGATCCACAGTTGCAAGATACACTTTAAGGGACATGAAAACTAAATGCGACATTTTTCTGTCAATTTTTCAAAAAAATAATAAGCAAATAATCTTAGTAAAGCAAGGGTATAGAGTGTATTCATGACACCTGTTGAAAAAATATATATAAAAGGAATTTTAGACATTGTATATTAAGCAGCATATTCTTGCAAATATTTTCAAGCTTTAGTTAAACTGTAAAACTCATTTACTATTATACTAAGGCAGTCCTTACTGTATCGTGTGGGGTGCGCTACAGTGGTGCCCTAGTCCATCTTATGTAATGATCGAATTCCATCCCTAAGAACTTTCCTATGTCTATATTAAACTCTGACACAATAGGAAAGTGCTTCACAATACACCAAATGCCAAAATTTCTTCTTTATACCCAAGCAGAAAAATGATGCTTTAATGATATGTCATAACGGCTTGTTATATCACTGAACAAAGTCACACTGTTACAAACAAGTTCCTTCCTTTCTGTGAATCACCATGATTCCTTACCTTTCTTTTCTTTTTCTTACACCTGAAATATTTTGTTCACTAAGCCATTTTTCCAAATCTTAATGTGGTTTGCATCATCTCTGACACATACTAACGGCTTTCCTAAAAATAGACTGTCTCTGTCTCTGTCTGTCTCTGACTCTCTCTCTCTCTGTTTCTCTGTCTCTCTGTCTGTCCCTGCCAGTACCTTCTACCCTAGTGGCCATTGCTCAGAATTGTAGACACCCTCCCTTGCAAGGTTTGCTCTGACATCTTTAATCAACTTCGTTAGAGTCTACCTCATCTACAAAAAACTCCCATAGTAACAGGCAGCCCTAACACAACACTTAGCATTTTGACTGTTTATCTGGCTACACTGACTCGAGAAATACTGAAAATAAATGCAAGAATGAAAGAAGCACTGAGACTAGGTACGTGATTGGATGCTGGAAGTGGTGAAAATAATGTGTGCAGAATGGTGCCTAAACTCCTGGCTTGGGTAACTGGGAAAGTGAACCAAACATGGAAATACAGTAAGAGCCGTACGTCCGGCTTTCTCAGGGAGCTGAATTGCCAGCTCCGATATCCAGAAGGCATCTGGACAGAATGACTCAGAGAAGACCACAGAGAGATGGGGGGAGACGAGGATTTCTCCATCACGAGCGGTGTACACATACAGAAGCCAGGAGGTACGGACAGGAGAAACAAAAGAGGTTCGCGCACAGAAGTCTGGACAACTGGTCAAGCACTGAGCAAAGCAAACACAGAAAAGGGGGAAGAAATGGCCAAGTGTAGCAATAAAGTTAAGAGGCTATAATAAGGTAAAAGGTGAAAATAACCCCAGTAGGATACTGCCAATGTGAAATGTAAGGAGAGATAAGCTCAGGTAAGCTCCAGGAAGAGGTCCACAGAATCACAAAGGAGCCAGGCAGTAGCACTGCTGTGACTCAGCACAATCTAGGCTGAAATACAGAGTGAATGTGAAAGGAGAGGGCCGAGCCAGTGAGGGTGTTCCCAAAGCTTGACTGTGACGTTATGAATGAACAGGTAAATGTTACAGAACAGCCCGCCTTCACCTAGCCACAAAACACTAAATCACAGGGTTGGTTAAATCACAGATCGATAACAAACATAAGTAGACAAGAACAACACTTTGAGAACTGGCCCTTTTAATTAAGTAACTGTAGATTTCACAAAGGAGATTGAGGCATGGCAAAGCCGGCTGGGGAAATGGGCATGACCTGTTAACTGCAGGCTCCTAGAACACCTGCACCGAGCAGCTCCCAGAGCCATGCACGTGGGCTTCTCTCAAGAGCTCCAGCCTAGGCCTCCAGGGTAGCCTCCATCTGATCAGCCCTAGGTGTAGAAGCCCAGCACTGATGCTCAGGACCCGTATGTGGAATTTCTCTGGGGTTTCCTTACCATACGGACAGCATAAAACGACAACAATGAGAAAGACCTTGCTGTCATGGTTACCTCATGGTAGCCTCTCCCCGCCCCTTTCTCTAACTTTTTTATCTTGCTTTCCCTTTCACAAAGCCCGAGTTCACTCTGTAGAGCCAGCTTCTCCCTCACTCTTTACTTTTACCTTTTCAAATAAACCTTGTCACCCTTTTTTGCTCATTTCATACAATTTTTTGTTCAAGACAAGAAGAACCTGGAACCCAACTCAAGAAGTAGAGGCGAGAACCCCAAAGAGCAGCAGTGTTTATTTGGTGAGCCCCTTTTCTAAGGAGCTACCCGATAACAGACTATTAGCACTAACGTCACTTTACACGGTTAGATGAGAGTTCACCCATCGCTTCTAGAAGAATCACAATCCAGAGGTACAACTTAATACATGGCATTCTACAGTACAACAGACACACAAATTCAATGCACTATCATGTAAAAACTAATTTTGAGTATCATTAGGAACTCAGAACACTGTTTAGTAACTTTGACTAACCAAAAACTCTATCCTGATCTAGTTTTCCAAACAGATCTGTCCTACACCCGAAGTCTCTGGGCTACTATGAAGTTCTACATGCAGGGGCAAACACACACTCCACCAACTGTCTACTTCCATGGCTGAATAAAAATTCTAGAGATTTACTACCTGTGAGCCAATATTTAAGGGAAGCATCTGGGTCTAGAGATAAGCACACCCAAGAGTACTAAAATCAATATTTACCACATTCAAAAGAAAACAATACTGCAGTCTGAAAGAATGTCAAAAACATGAAATATTTTTTCTATTTTAATATGGTACTGAAAAATAAAACCAGAGCTCAGATCAGTGAGGGCAGAAGGTACACAGGAGGGTATCGTAAGGATATAAAGGGCGCTGTCTTTACAGAACACTTTGCCACATTTCAAATGTGTTCAAATTGGTCCAACTGAAACAGTCATGAATGCTTTTTCATTTTGTTGTTTCATGGTATTTTTTTTCTTTTTTAGTACTGGACATTGAACCCAGGACCTTCACATTGAGCTATATCCCCAGCTCTTCCTATTTTTTTATTTGGAGACTGAGTTTCATTAAGTCACTCACTTGTCCAGACTGGGCTCATATTTGTGATCTTATTGCCTCAGCCTCCCAGAACGCTGGTGTTACAGGGGCAAACCACCAGGCTCAGCCCTTGTTTTTGAATGGTGCTCTCAGCTAAAAACCTTTTTCCCAATTTGTGAGCAGCATTTACTCTCTGGAGCACTGCAGCATCAATTACCATGCCGGGAAAGCGGTCTCCCAAATATCTGCTTAAGAGCTAGAGCTTTCAAATTGTAAAAACACAGGAGCATCTGAGATTATCTGATGCGGAAGATCAAACATCACCCTTCTAGCAGCCATGATTACTTAATCCTCTATTCCCTGAAAGCACCAAGGAAGTCATAATAAAACTTTGTAGAAAAGTGTAAGTAATTAAGAAAAAAAAACTGAAAGCATAGAAAGGGCCAGGCAACTGTAATGAGCTCAGGGCTTCTAACAATTTTAAGTGGCTTCTAAGCTCCCTGGCTGCCAGAACAAAGAGAAAAGCAGGAATTAGTTACACACTTATCCAGTGTCAGTTACAGCAGAGGGGGAAAACGCAAGACATTGAAGTATATCTAATGTACAGAATATTGTGGGTTTTTTTGGTTTTTTTTTTTTTTTTTTTGCAGTACTGGGGATCAAACTCAGGACCCTGCGCTTGCTAAGCAGGCACTTATTTCACTGAGCTATATCCCCAGCCCAAAATGAAGCACTGTTTCTTCAGAAAATAAGTCTGTGACTATAAATTATTAAAAATATATTAAAGTATTTCAGAAGGCCAAGAGGAAACAGTGGCTGTTCTGAAATGGGGTGCTGAGGATGGGAAGAAACATGAGAAAGGAGACACCACACTTTAAAACATTTATATACTGTTACGTTCACATTTTTCCTCCAGGAATTGCATTATTTTATAACGTAAAAGTCTAATATAATCTTTACTTTATCATTTATAAATATAGTAGAGGATAAATGAATGCAAAATAATAAAGAAGACAGAGGAAAGTAGTACAATCTCAGAGCCAAATAAATGCATTAGATTCTGGACATGAGAATAAGATAAACATAAAGAAGTACGATTTCAAGCAAACTATGCAAAACAGCTATCGAGTATGGACTCATCAGAAATTCACCGATGTTCTTTTATGACCAGGGAAAACCAAAATTGAAGAAAGAGAAACAAAATCAATCTGGACAAGGAACAAAGAAGAGATCTTTTCAGAGAGATTCACAAGAAACAAATACACAAATTCTATGCCCCAAGCCACCATAATCCCATGTTATAGACAGCAGGGGAGTAGCTAGAAAGATGGCCATGAAAATATATTTTAAAAATGAAGAAAACCATATGCCTGCCGTAATACTTTATTCCCTTTATTATCTTCACCATTAAAGGAAAATGTTTTGGAGGAATCTAGTTAAAAACTGTTACTATTGCATACCTATAATCTGAGCAACTTGGGAAGCTGAGGCAGGAGGATGCTGTTTTGGTTACTTTTCTCGTTGCTCAGACAAAATACCCAATGCCCAAAATGAAAAAAAGGAAAGGTTTATTTAGCTTACATTTTGTGGATGTTTCAGTCCATACTTGGCTAGCTCAGAGGCAGAGTGGCACATGGCAGAGGGCAAACTGTTCATGGCAGCAAAGCACAGCAAAAACAACCAGCAAAAGGGAGGAACGGCTACCACCAGCCTCTTTCCTTCCCTTACATTGTAAACAGTCTACCCCTACCCAGGGGGCGTGTATTTCTCACACAGTCTCCATGCCCTCCTCTTCCATAGGCTCAGGATGTGTACAAAGAAAGCACCCTGGCTTCCTGCTGAGTCACTCAGCCAAACCTCTAGACTCCCCAAGTTCACACAATGTATCAACCATAACATTCCACCCCTTGTCAACTTGGCAATCAGACACATTTCCTTAAACCAGTTTCCAGATACAAAGACATGCTTATTATTAGAACCATAACATTTTGCCCCCATACAAATGAAAATTAAATGCTTCCAACATTTAAAGGCACAAAATAAACATTACCATTCCAAAAGGTACAAATGGGGATACAGAGCATTCAGAGCAAAGCAAGTCCAACATCCAGCAGGGCTAACATTGTGTCCTTTAATTCCACATCCAGCATCTGAAGCAACTTGTGGCAGGTTGTGAACTCCAAAGGGCTCCCATGATTCCACACCTACGGCACATCTGGTGGTTACAGCCTCCACAGTTTCTCTCTTAGGCCTGCTTTGCTCCATCCTTGCCACTTTCCTCAGATGATCCACAGTCCTGTCTTTTCTAAACTTCTGAGGTCTCCAGGGTACCTTAGGGCACCTTTTGCTTCACACTCACAGCCTCACACACTGCCCTCTCAGGGGCACCCTGCCTGGCCTCCCAGGCCTTCTGAAATCTGAGCGGAAGCCTCTTTAACCTCAGAACTTTTGCATTTCCCATGCACCTAAAGCCAGGGCCATGTGGATGATGCCAAGGTCTGCTGCCACCTGGAACAGTAGCCAAACTTTTCTCTCTCTTGGCCATAGGGATCAAGTGCCTAGATCGCTGGGCACACTGAATCCAATTCTGAGGAGCAAATTCTCTATTCCACCTCCACTCTGGAACCTGGTGCAGATGCCACCGACATTCTGGAACATGGCATTCTTTGGCTTCCTTCTCAGCAATAGAGAGTTCTTCAGCCTTATCTTTGCAATCCACAGTTTCACTGGAGCTTCCTTTCTGGCCAAACTCAACATTTTAAATCATCCTGCTTGGCTCTTTGCTCTTGATTGTCAATATAAATCTGGCTAAAAGCCCCCAACAATAGCCATGCCACTGCCCCAACATTCGACTACCTTGAAATTTCCTTTGCCAGATTAATCAGTTTGCTGCTGCCCTTAATCTCAGTCTTAGGCAGTGTCTCTGGACATGAGCAAAACGCAGACAAACTTTCTGCCAAGCCATAACATACATCATCTGGAGTCCAACAGCCAATGCAGTAATTTCCAACAGAAACCTCCTGAACTTGGTCTTTACCAGCAGGATTTGCATCAGCCTTCTGGTCTTCCAAGCTCTGACCAGACATCTCCAAACCTTTCCAAAGTCTTCCCACAAGCCATTTCCAAAGGCTCTTGAACCACATGGTCAGGTATAGTAACAGCAATGACCCCACTCCACTGGTACCAAATTCTGTCTTGGTTACTTTTCTCGTTGCTCAAAGTACCCAACACCCAAAATGAAGAAAGGTAAGGTTTATTTAGCTTACAGTTTGTGGAGGTTTCAGTCCATACTTGGCTGATTGAGAAGCAGAGTGGCACATGGCAGAGGGCAAACTGGTCATGGCAGCAGAGCACAGCAAAAACAACCAGAGCAAAAGGGAGGAATGGCTGCCAGCAGCCTCTGTCCTTCCCTTACATTGTAAACAGCCTATCCCCACCCAGGGGGCGTGTAGCTCTCACTCAATGTCCACTCCCTCTTCTTCCATAGGCTCAGGATGTGTACAAAGAAAGCACCCTGGCTTCCTGCTGAATCACTCAGCCAAACCTCTAGACTCCCCAAGTTGACACAATGTATCAACCATAACAGATGCCAAGTTTGTAGGCAGCCTGGGCAACTTAGGGAGACCCTATCTCAAAACAAAAAGTGCTGCGAGGGTAGCTCACAGGCAAAGTGTTCCTGGGATAATTCCCAGTACCTCAGGTGGAAGAAAACCAAGAACAAAAACGATTACTAATTTCACTGTAAGAAAAATAAACATAAGAAAATCATGAGAACTGCATTTCAATGGTAGAGAAACATTTATTAATTTGCAACACAGAAATCATGGTATGTATGATTATATATTTAAAAGTATGCTTTCTCATGAAATATTTTTAATTTAATTCAATTTTAGACTAATGCACATATTGAGATAGAAGGTTAGTGCACGGCAAAGCTGCCTTAAGAAACACAGGCGTAACCTGGTAATTACAAGGTCCCAGACTTATGGGCAGAACAGTTCCCAAAGCCCAGCAAGTGGACTTCTGCAAGATTTCTAGCAGGTTTTCTCTAGGATGGCCTGGATCTGACATCAGCCTGAGACACGGGATCTCGGCACCTGCTCTCAGGACCCGTATGTAGAAGTTCCCAGGCTTTCCTTGAGATCTGGACAATGTACCAGGATGCAGACACAAGCAGCCCGCTGTTGTGACTCTCCTCAGGGTAGCCGCCTGCTTTCTCTAAGGCGTTCTTTTGTCTGGCTTTTCCTCTTTTACTGGGCCCAAACTCACTCTCCAGAGACAGTTTTTTCCCTCACTTTTCACTTTTACTTTTTCAAATAAACTCTGTCACTGCTTTTTGCTTGTTTCATTCAATTCTTTGTTCAACACAAGATGAGCAGTCCAGACCCCAGTGCTGTTCAGCTGGCGAGGCATGTGTAGAAGGAGCTGTCCGTTGGCAGCGTCTCAGATCCTCATACGTTTGTCTCACCGTCTACTCCATATTCTTACTGAATTCACGGACTGACGAGAGCTGATGGAATCTTTAATTTCACGTTTTATGATCTCCCATGTATAGCAGACATTTCAAAATGAAATGGTACTTCCTAGGATCTTCATAATAATTTCTTGGATAAAGCTGAAATAATCACAGTGTTAAGAAAGTTTGGAACTGTTCTCAGAAACTCTTAGAAAAAAGTTTCGTTGGGAAACTGGAAAATTTCAAAGGAAACTGCAATCAGTGAAACTCTTTAAATCCTAGCATTGTCAATTACTGATCACGGGTAGTTCCTTTCTCCCCCATGTGTAATGTGGATATGTATTTAATTTTTTTGTTTTGATTTTTTTTAGTACATGTTTGCAGTAGGTAATGGCCACAGTCACTGTAGGAAATTGGCACATGTATATAACACATTTCAGTTTTTCCCTTCCCTTTTCACCTCCCTTTCATTTTCCCAGCATCAGATTCATTTATCTTATAAGGCCTTATAAAGTTAATTCTCATGTATGCAGATTGAAAACCAGACTTATACACCAAAATACATATAAAACAGTTGTATTAAATCAAGGTATACTTGGCCCTGAATCAAGGCCAGCAGTTTTCTGTAGCTGTTGGTTTCAAGCAGGAGCCTAAAGTGGTATCTTTCTATGGTCTGTTGGCCATTTCAGAACTTTAGAAGTGTAATGGTCAATTCGTTAGAAAGTAACAAATAACTAAATAAATTTTACGAGAGAACTTCAAGATGGTGACCGGGTAGGCAACAGAGAGAACCTTCTGGAGGAATGCCACTCAGACAAAGGACAGAAGGGAAAGAGGTGGGTATCCTGAACTCAGGAAGGATCTGAAATGGGAATTGAAGCCCTCGGAAAGACTAAGCAAAACCTCTGCTGGAGGAAAGGATCAGAGATCCGCCATGGTGCAGTCGGAGAGAGAGGAGAAGGAGGAAGTCACTGCTCCAAGCACACCCATGGCCCGCGCCCTCGTTCTGGCATTCGCAGCTTCAGCTTCAGAGGCCCACGCTCACGGAAGCCTCCCAACTCAGCCAGAGGAGAGTGAAGCTCCGAGAGCTGGTCCAGGGCTGGAGAGAGGAGGGCACAGCCAGAAAGCAGTTGTCGAACCCAGTGTGAGAATGAGAGGTTGGGACAGCCACTGGGGCAGAGTCCCCACCCTGTGGCAACCTTCCTAATCAGCGCCTGGAGAGAAGCAATGCAACTAGTACACAGCACACCACACCCGGCTCTGCGCCTGCCTCGAGATGGTGGCCCCCTGCCTCTCTGCTGGGTGAGCAGCTACCAGCAGAGAGCAACAGGGAACCTCAGCGGTGAGCCGCAGCGGCTCCCAGGGATTCGGCCAAGGAGCAGAAGGGGGCTCCAGCACCACAACAGGAGGGAGATGCAGATGGAGGTGGATCGTGTGGCTCCACGCCTTTCTCACTCCAACATCAGGCAGAAAGCACGAGCTGGGTTGCCGAGGCTCAGCTCCCACCCTGAACTCCCTCTGGGAGCACCTTGAGTCTCAGCAGCTTGATCAAGCCCTGCCTGTTCCTGGCAAAAATGGGACGAATCCATGATCTTCAGGACTCACCCCAAACTATTAATGTGTGCACCAAGAGGGTCTCCTTATAGCTTGCACATATGAACCTTGCATGAGCCCACAGCTGCTCCACTATGGGCCCCGCGGCTGCTCCGCAGTGGGCCCCGTGGCTGCTCCACAGCGGGCCCTGCGGCTGCTCTGCTGAGGGCCCCGCTGAGGGTGCCTCACGGACTGGACCGGCCCCCACCCATAGCACGGTGACGGGGTGGAGCTGGGCTGTCCGCTGTGAGCATATGTGCTTTTCCACCTCCTACCACGGCAGTTTGTATACACCCATGTATGTTATAGTATGGTCTGAGGCAGCTATATGTCTTCCCAAGGCAAGAGTCCAGGGGTATAGATAAACCCAGGAGTACAGTTATTATCACAGGGAAGATGACTGATTGAGTGGTAGGGCAACGGAGATGAGGGAGGAGAAAAACTGAATGATCAAATGGGCCATCATCTGTGTAACTGAGTAACAAAGGTGAAGGTAACATTATGTAGGACAGCATCCAGGGCTAATTCCCTTCTGTGTTCTCTATAATTCTGTATTTCCTCAATTGTTTTTGTGTTAACAGAAGTGAAGATAACTTTATATTATACAGCATCCAGTGCAGATTCCTTACTATCTTCTCTATAATCTGGTATTTCCTTTAATGTTTTTGTGTTAACTAATATGAAGATAACATTATGTAGTACAACATCCAGTGGTAATTCCCTACTGTATTCTGTATAATTTTGTACTTTCTGTATTGTTTATGGCTTATTCTGGTTCATGTGTCTCCATTCTTTTGTCTTTAAAATAAAATTAAAAAAAAATAAATCAAGATATACTTAAACTGGGCATGGTGGCCCACACCTATAATCCCAGCACTCTAAAGGCTGAGGCAGGAGAATCGCTGCAAGTTCAAGGTCAACCTGGGGTACATAGTAAAGTTCAACTTGCCTGAATTGCAAAGCAAGACCCTGTCTCAAAAACAACACCAACAACAAAAGTAGACTTATAAAAACATAATTATATATATTGTCATTTTAAAGGTATTTAAATTTCATATACGGCATTACAAGCAAACACCGAGACAGGGTGTCCAAAAAACATCACATTCTTGTCTGGTTGGATGGCTGGTTGGTTTTTTGGGGGAGATAGGGCCCAGGTTGGTTTTGAACTCACTATATATCCCAGACTGGTCTCAAACCTACACTCAAAAAAACATCACATTCTTGTCTGGTTGGTTTTTTTGGGGGGATATATCCCAGACTGGTCTCAAACCTACACCGATCCTCCTGCCTCAAATTCTCAAAATGCTGGGATCATAGGTGTTTGCCACTATGCCTGGCTTGTTTTCTGTTTTTTGTTTTTTAAATGGTCTCACTATGTAGTTCAGGCTAGCCTTGAATTTGTCATGTAACCCAGACTGGCCTCGTATTTGTGAGGATCCTCCTGCCTCAGCCTCCCAAGTGCTGAGATTACAGTGATGCCCCATCACACCTGGCAAAATAAACAAGAAAAACACATATATGGTACTTAAAAAAAAATTATTTCTAATTCTAACGCCTGATAAAGTACAAATGCTAAGTAAACTATTTTGCTTGTGAAATAATCCCAAGACAAAAAGTCTACACATATTTAGTACAGACAGGCTCCCTCCCTCGCCCCCAAAGTTTTCCGTTTTAGTTGACTGGACCCCTCAATGCAGAATGGTGGCTATCACAGGATGACTGTAAAATGCCACTTAACTGCATAATTTAAAATGGGTAGGTTAATGAGAAGTGAATTACATCTCAATAAAGCTTCTAGGCTCTCTTCCATCTTGTCTTCATCGATCTTCCCCAGTTGCATTTTCTGTTTGCTCGTTTGTTTTATTTTTCATACTGGGGATTGAACCCAGGGCCTTTGCATGGAGCACCCAGCCCTTTTTCATTTTTATTTTGAGACAGAGGCTCCCTACCTCACCCAGTTTCCCAGGCTGGACTCTAACTTACAATCCTCTTACCTTGACCTCCACAAGTGCTGAGATTGCAGGCATCATGGCCAGCTCCCAAGACTGCCTCCAGGCGCAGACACAAAGTGGTGCCCACCTGGAGGGACCCAGCTGGGAACAGGGCTTCTCCAGAACCTGCGTTCCTCAGCCCAGTTCTCATGGCAGAGGTACGTAAGCTCCTGCACTGGTGTCCAGGGAGGAGTGTGCGTCCACGCATCCCAGCCCAGCCTGGTCCCCCCTGTGCTCGGCTCCCCGACCCAGCCCTGTGCTGCCCTCCACATCAGAAGGGGGAGCGCCTGCACCTGCACATGGCTGAGCACGGGGACATCTCTCTGCCATCAGCGGTGACAGCCAGGGCATCCTCTGCCCGCGGTGCAGCGGGATGTCCCCCCACAGCTGACCACGCTGGAGATTCCCAAATGCCCAGGTGCTGCCAGCTGCACGATCACAGTTCTTCAAGCATTTCCAGTTTCCTGGCGTGAAAGGAAACCATTTAAAAAGACTTCATCACAGCAGGAGCAAAATCAAAGAAAGAAAACTATTCTAACATCACTGAAAATATCCAGTCAGTGCAAAAAAGAGTACCAGTGGAGGGGAGCTGCTTTAGCTTTTCAAGGCAACCCCAGCGCTGGAAAGGGTGCGCACATCAAAAGGTGGCACGATTCCACGCCGCCCTTCTGAGGAAAAATATATTTTTGTCACCAAAAGGGAGAAGGATGATCCATGTGACAGAATAAGTAAAAAAAAAAAAAAAAATTTACACATGCACTTTCAATTGATTTTCTAAGGTACTACATTATGCTATATATGGATGGTTTAAAAACACACAGTGAAATGAAAGGAACATGCTCAAAAGTAAAGAGCAACTGGGGTGAGAGAAAAGAGGAAAGAAAGGGAAATTATGTATGTAGGTATATATAGGATAGCTAACATAATTGCTTTACTGAAAGGAACAGTTAATGATTATTTGATCAATCCTGCATCTATTTGTTCTCCTGAGAAACCACTTTGAAAATATCAATACGTAATACAATAATCATTGTTAATTTCCTACTACTTTGTCTGTAACTCTGTATTGCTTGTATTGTTCTTATGCTATTTTGTAAATGGATGTCTGTTAATATGTTTTCCTTCTTTTATTTTCAAAATAAAAAAATACAAACACAATTTATACAGGTAAAAGTTTAGAATATAACACTATCAAGCATATTCTTATACACTGTCTCCAGCACTTGTGGAAACCAGTCATTCACTTGCTTTTATTGTTAAGGTGAGGTAAACATTATTAAGACTTCTGAGGGTTAGTAGAAAGGACACTATTTCATAACACTGTTCATCTTTTCCGTCAAGATAGACCATTTACAGGTCTCTGGACATGAGAGTCTTGTTTGCCATTACTTCCAACCTCATATTCCAGACTTCCAGGGATAAATTCATTAAGAAAAAGCCTACACCTCAATCTGTAATTTTCTGTTACTTTGAGGATTTTCTATGTAGAGAGATGAACACCTTTTACTAAGACTATATATATTCACAAATGTTTCCCAGCTCTTGTTTTTTGTGTTTTCTTTTTTAATTTCATAAATTAAAAAAAAAAAAACTATTTTGTAGTGCTGGAAACCGAGCTCAGAGTGTTGAGTATGTTAACGCTAGGCAAGCATTCTGTTAGTAAGCTACACTCTCAACCTACAAAGATCTGTTTAACATTTTGATACAATTATGGTACGCATATCTTCAGTGATCCTTTAGACTAGTTCTCATCCTTTGATTTTGCATTTGGTATGATGAATTTTTACAAACAGCTTCATACACATCCAGGAGACTGAAAACACTAGAATATAAATATCAAAAAAAATTTTTTTAAGGATTTCCTTTTCTTGCCATTTAGAGCAGTTGAAACTTAAGTTGTTTTCAAGTAGGATTGATTTCAGAGGAAACTGAACTTTTTCACTACAACTTTGTTTTTTCCAGGAGACTCTAAAAGCTGGATGGTCTGCAGGGAACTGAGAAAGCTCAGGGAGGTGTGTGTTCTAATAAATTTCTTTGTATTTTTATATACCCAGGCACTTCCTAAGCCTCTCAGAAGCAAAGGCATCTGAAAGACTTTGCCTTCTCATTTGAGGGTGGGAACATCAGTCCTTTGTGATTTCTCAGCAGAGCCCAGAACTTGTCCACCACGCAAATGTTGCCTCCGTTCTTTCCAATTCATTTTCCTTCTTCTCTTTTCCTTCTCAGAGCATCAATATCAAGCCACAGTAGAGTACAGACATCATTGTTCTCTCAGCACCAACTGGAATATCATTTTCTTCTTCTTTTTGTATTAATCTTTTGTCACCATGAATTGAACTCAGGACCTTGAACTTGCCAGGCAGGCGCTATGCTGCTGAATTATTATCACTGGCCTGGAATATCACTTTAGACCCAATTGTTTTTTAAATAAAAGGAAAAAAAGAGCCCCGAAGTCTTCACAAACAGGAGAGAAAAGACACAGGAAATTGATCCAAGGTAGATGAAGATGCAAGACACCCCCAACCCTCGCACGTGCACACCATCTCTCATCACCCGGATGAGGACCTACGCCAGGCCCCCAATCACCCTGCCCTTCCTCCCATCACCAAACCCCCTATGTAATCATCTATTCTTTCAGAGTTGTTTGTCACACTGGAAGAACGACGGATCACAAATCTACAGTGAAATCATCTCCCAACCGTCATCCCTTTGCCCTAATACCTCGGAACAAATTATGCCATAAAATAACCAGAGACTGACAGAGCTGGAGTGGGCCAGGGGACAGGAGTGCAGTCCAGAAGACTGTCACTCAGGAATAGCTCCACAGCATCTCAGACAGACAAGTCATGCACACATGTGTGCGCACACATATGTACTATGTGTACATGCGCCTTTGTCCCTAGCAAAGCGATCTAAAAACCTTGTCCTCATACTAGGGAAGACTGTCACTTCTGGTACGAAGATGCCAAGGGTCTTCCTTCTCACTGCAAGCGACCTGGCACATTCCACTTCTGCTTGGTCTCAGCTGAGGTCAGGGGACCTCACCTCCACCGAAACTACAGGTGCAAAGTGAAGGCTGCTTCAGCGAAGAGAGGAGAACCAAACCCAACTGAACAAAACAGTTGGGTGACATAGTACTTTTACAATGTGACATAGTCCCTCCCATTCCCCTTTCCCTTCCCCTTCTTTTCTCATGTAGATGAAAAAAAAAACCCTGAAGAGTCTTTTGGGGACACTTATTGTGAAAGACAAGCTGTGTGAGGCACAAGGAGGGAGACAGCTGCAGCCTGGGACACATGATCAGGCAAGAAAATAGTGAACTCAAGCTAATGTCAGGCCAGCAATGAGAGGGAAAGTCTCAGTGGTGAACAGAATAATCTAAACACGCACACGACAACTACGTGGTCCAGCTTTAATCAATAAATATTAATGAATTGTTTTCTATCAAGCACCCTGCAGGTCATGAAAGTAACAAGGCCAAACTCTCTTTCTGAATCTTAATCTTTCCCATAGTACAGAAATTCAGTAACTCTCAGGAAGAGGGCCATTTTAAAATTCTAAAACCTGTCTCTCGTGTTCCAAATTCCCATTCAACCGGAAGAGGTGTGCAATGTGCCTAACACCATGTCAGTTTACTAACTTTTCAAGGGTTCTTCCGATGGACTTACTGGCAGGACACCAAAATCATGTCACAACTAGTGCAGAAGCAACATTTAGCTGAGGTGAAGAGCACTGTGATTGCAAAGGCACAGCTGCCCTGGAGTTCAAAAGCACCAGGAATGACCCCTCAGAGTTTCCAATAATGAGTCCCTAACCTCCACCCTGTGTGTAACCACAGCATCATCAATGATGTGCTATCCCTGCCTCCCAGCTGGGCGCAAAATAATTGCCACAAGACTCAAGAGTAAACCCAGGGCCTTCACAATGGCAACATCCAGCCCTTTTTATTTTTTTACTGTGAGACAGCATTTCACCAAGTTGATATGTGGTTCAAGCTGGGCTCAAACTTGTGACCCTCCTGATTCAGCCTTCCAGCATGCTGGGATTACAGGCTGGCACCAGCAGGGCCAACTATGGCTACTTTCTGAGAGAAGTGAGAGGATCCAGTGGAGAGGGTACACATGAACAGCTTCAAGGGACCGGCAACAGCTTTTTCCTGAGTGACTGTTTTAATTATGATTCTTTATAGTGTAACAGTTTCATATAATTTTCCGTATGTGTGCTGTACTTTCAAATGAAAAGCAATACAGCATATACCTTTAGAACAGCACATAAAAACTGGAGTTGGTAGCTGTCCCTCCAGAGAATAACTACATTCTACAGTTCCTTATGGAAGAACTGAAGGAAATGGTAAAACACTCAAGTTCTAAAGAAGTACCGTGAAAGGAATCCTCTCAGCAGAACTTCGGTGGAACTCTCCCAGGAGAGGAGCCAACCATTTTAGGGGGAAGTTTTAAGCATCAGAATCCTGCACGCATTTAAGGAGGGGGATTAGCACAGGAGTGGGGCTTGGAGGGAGTGTGTGGGCTTAATATGCATGAAGGCCTGGGTGTCTCCTCTCTAGTTTTTACTTTATCAGTACATGTCTGCAGCACACAATGACGACATCTGTCACGGGGACTTTGACCGCGCATCTTCGTTCTCTTTCCCACCCTCCTGCCCGCCTACCCCTTCCCACTTGAAAAGCTCCAACTCCGCTCGCTCATTGCTCAGTTCTCCTTTCGGTAAAATCTCCAGGTATCAGAAAGAGGGTCAGGTAGGTAATTGGGCTCTCAGGAGCATCATGATGAAAGAGCATAAATGTAGACTAAAAAGGAAGTGTTCCGTAGGACATGAGCTAAAAGAGATTTTTTAAAAACTAGCCAAGAACTCACACTTATATCCCAAATTTGAAAGCATTCTCTCAGGTGCTTGTATCCAATATTCACAGCAGTATTATGACCAGTCAGAAAACGAAAGTAAGACAATATGTACGGACAGAAGAACAGACACGATAGATAAAATGTGGTATAAACCCAATAAATCATAAAGGAAGGAAATTCTGACCCGTGCTGCAACCTAGAAGAATCTTGAGGGTGTTATGCCAGCTGATAAATAACCCAGGCAAGGAACGACAACAGTTATACGACTTCACTTATCCACACAGCACATGCCCAGCAGTCACGTTCATGGAGGAGGCAGCAAGCCAACCACCGTGGACTAGCACTGGAGGAGACACTGTTCACTGGGCACAGCGCTTTGGGGATGATGGAAAAGTTCAAAAGAAGGAGAGTGACAACGGTTGCAGACCATGGTAGTCAATGTACACAATGCCACTGACTGCAAACTTAAAAGTGGTTAAAACATCAGATTTTTGACAATTATATATTGCGTGTGTTGTACCACTGTTCTGTAATAGCAGGTCATATTCAGAGTAATCAAATAGAACAAGGAATGCAAAGCCAGGAAGATAAGGGTTACACACATTATTTAAAATGTTCTTTTGTGTGAAACCTGGTGAAGAAACACGAAGTAGCCAGCCACAATGGTGCAAGCCTGTGATTCAATATTTCTGAGGCTGAGGCAGGAGAGTTACAAGGTAAAGGCCAGCTTGGTCTACATAAAGTGAATCCATATCAATAAAACAAAATAAGATAGAAAGGAAAGAAGGAAGAAGACAGTGAGGTAGGGAAGGAGAGAGGAGGAGAGGAAAAAGAAAGAAGTGAGTGCTAAATTACTGTACCAGCTGTTAATCCCTCTGACTTTTTTTTGCCTCTACATGGGGAATTTAGACATGATACTCCTGGAAAGCACAACTATACCCAACTTCCTTGTCCTAGAACCAAACCCACCATGAATCCCACCCCACTCAAACCTTTTCATCCTTCCATGGTACACACACACACACACACACACACACACACACACAGAGTACAGCACAAAATTACAACAGGAACCTGGAACTAGTAATTGCTGTGGAGATCAAGTCTAACTCCTTAATGATCTACAAGACATAAAAAATACAAACTAAAGGCCCAAACTGAAATGCCTACAAGAGACAGCTTTCTGTTACTATCACAAAATAACAGATAATGAACTTATAAAGGGAAAGGTTTATGGCGACTTACAGTTCAGAGGGATCAAGTCCATAATCAAACAATTCTACTGCTTTTGGCCCTGGTGAGGCGACAGATCAGGGAGGAGCAAGAAGCAGAGGAGAATGAAAAGGGAGCGGGGCTCCCACGGCCTCTTCCAAGGCTCTGACTGAGCCTCTACACCTCGAGGTCCTGGTTACTCTTCTCTCGTTGCTGAGACAAAACACCCAACGCCCAAAATGAAGGAAGGAAAGGTTTATTTAGCTTACAGTTTGTGGAGGTTTCAGTCCATACTTGGCTGGTTCTGAGGCAGAGTGGCACACGGCAGAGGGCAAAAGTTCAGGGCAGCAGAGCACAGCAAAAACAACCAGCAAAAGGGAGGAATGGCTACCACCAGCCTCTTTCCTTCCCTTACACTGTAAACAGCCTACCCCGACCCAGGGGGCGTGTAGCTCTCACACAGTCTCCATGCCCTCCTCTTCCACAGGCTCAGGATGTGTACAAAGTAAGCACCCTGGCTTCCTGCTGAGTCACTCAGCCAAACCTCTAGACTCCCCAAGTTGACACAATGTACCAACCATAACACTCAGTGATGGTGAGGCTTTCATAGCTTTTAGTGATAACGAATAGCCAGCTATGACATACATGCTACAGGTTGGTCACCACTCCTTACCTCTTAAAACTGGGACTGTGCTTTTACCCCACTGGACCTTTGGGGACCTTCGAGATCTAAACTACAGCAGGGTATTTACACAGTTTGGTCTTGAGCAAGGACAGAGGTGCCTGATTTAGAGGCCAGAGCATAGCCCTGGGATTCAAAGTCACTTTTGCAGCGTGGCAGCAAACAAGTTGAAGAGTCACAAATAAAAAACCAGTTTAAAACATAAATTAGACATTTCATTAAACTCTTTAAATAGCACTAAACCACCTCCCAACATAGCTTCTAATTAATAACTTTCCAAGTCCATATTTGCTTTTTTTAAAAGGCTGAGGAATGGAAGATTAACTCATGGTCATTGCCAGGTCCGAACTTGTACAATAATTATAAAAACACAATGTAAAAGAAATCTGTTTGGGGCTGGGGACCTAGCTCATGGAATAAGCACATGCCTGGCAAGTGCAAGGTCCTGAGTTTGATCCCCAGTACTGCAAAAAAAAAAAAAAATAAAGAAAGAAAAAGAAGAAGAAATCTGTTTGCTTAGTTCAAAGCCAATAAAAAGTTTTTTAGTTAGAAACTGATGCTTTTCCTCATTTCAGTGTCAGAAGTAGACAATTTTGTTTATATTTTTAAAATAATTGTGCATCACTGCTTCTCAACATTTCTGACATAAATGCACATATAGAAGGAAAGTGAAATATATTCAATTTGACCCAGAAAGCAAAAATAACCTTATGCATTATTAGGTTTTGTTCCATGGTCCATAGAGTTGATTCTAGTAAGTAACAGGGGATTAAAGAAAATACTTAGACCAAATCAATTGGTAAATCTGTTTTCATTATTACAGTTCTTCATAAATTTGGAGCTCTTCACTAACAAAGCATACCAGTTTTTTTTTTTTAACTGAGTCCTACAGTTTCTCAACAGTCTCCTTTGAGAAATCTGAATCACTCCTTATAGAAGTGGTTTTAGATCAGGGATTATCCATCAGCCAAACATAAACAAAATGTTTCCTTAATAAAATTCAAGGACCAAGGATTTAGCTCAGTGGCACAAGCACCTGCCTGGCAAGCATAGGTCCTGAGTCCAATGTTCAGTGCCAAAAAAAAAAAAAAATAATAAGTTTTTAATTCTAATAACTAAAAAAAATAAGGGTTCAAATATACAGATAATCAGCTCACAGATGATCATAACCAAGTTTCTCTATGGAAAGTATAAGCCACAAAAATGCAGCTCAACGTAGTATAATTACATAGTTTCACATGCCAGAGGGCAAATTCTTTATTCAAGAAATCTACTCAGTAATAACTCAGCAATAATTCACTGTTGACCCAGCACAGAAAAAGTGCCCTGTGACTGCACTTTACTTCTGTGCTCCAAGGTCAATTTATACCCCTTGTTTTTTTCCCACGGGGCATCTCATCACTTCTTCCATACATACAGTCTAGTTTCTTCTCTTTATTTTAAAGAGGAAAAAAAAATAAATAACAACAACAAGGACAAAAACAAAACAACACAAAAACAATTAAAAACAATACAAAATGTCAGAACAAGATGATAGGAAGAAAACAGCCCCTGCTGAGCCCCTACCATCTTCTCTATGGAAGCTCTGTACCGTTTCTAATTGTTTGACCAACCTTGCATCCTTACATCTGGTCATCCGGGCAACTTCGCTGAAGAGAACAATATGTAACATAACCACCACTGCTAATTTCCTACCATGCATATAGTCTAAGTCACCACAAAATATAGTATTCTTACTAGGGAATTTATTGCTAATCCAATAATTCCATCTTGGTAGTCATTAAAGCACCTTATTTCCATTTGCTGTGAAAATGGAAGTAAGATTTCAGAAGCATCATTTTCCTCTCATAAATTGTTCATCTCGTCCTGTCTACTGAGGCTTTCCTGGGAGTGGAAACACAGACAGCATTTTTACTTTTCTAAAAAGAAATCACTCTGCACCATTACTCCTTCAACACAGTCATGGCAGGTGGGTACATTGCTACAAAATAGCCATCCTCACTACATCATCAAGCACTGCCTTTTAATGCAGTTTCCTAGGGCTATCCACTCAAGCGCCCTCCTAAAGAGCTGCCTTCCTACCCTCTGAGTTCTGTCTTGCGAGCTGCCTGTGTGACTTCTCTCACTAGAGGCTGGCTTACTTGCCAAAATGCCCATGAATTTACAGGGTAACCTTCATCCCCTCCCCATTGCTCTCTCCCAGCCCCAACCAACATTCGCCTCACTGTGCGCACTCTTTTGGTAAGAGCCCCCGAGCACTCCTTTGGTCTCCAAACTGGAATTCTTGGAAAACATCTCTGGTTCTCCCCTCTCTGTCTCTCACAGTCCTATTAAGTGAGACGCCAATAGCAGTTTTCTATCAGATCTCACCACCCAAGTCTAGTCCCACTTTTTCATTTTCTTGACATTTGCATTCTTCAGCTGTTTATCGACTAAGGGGTTAACTATCAATAATGTCCCCCTTCCTCATGTCCTCTTTGCCACCTATTACTGCTCTGACCATACAACAAATTGTACCAGAGGCACAGTGATGTATGTGCACTAAAGCTTCTAATAACTTCCCCTAGTCTGGGAAGAATCAACTTGAAGTGCTTTGATAAGGACTCAAAATCTTGTGTAATCGGGCCTAATTCTACCTTCCTATTCTATTCATGTTTTCCCACTGTGCTCCTTTTAACAAGCACTTCATTCATTCCTAAGCCACTAACCCCACTTACTTCCTTGCCCAGCCTTCCACCTTCCAAAGCCCAGCACACAGCTTTCGCCAGCACTGCCAGTTTTCACAACTAGAAATAGTTTCTCCCAGGTCTGAATTGCAACAAGACTTTGTTACTCTCTTTCAATAATTACTCCGTTATATTGCTTTTCCTTTATTACTACCGACCTAGTTTTATCTGCCCTATAAAATGCCAGAGTTTATTAAAGCCATTGAATATTTTGCATCTTCCTGTCTTTCTCTCCTCTGCTGATGAAAAGTAATTTCCCCAAGATGTGTGCTATCTATAACCTGTTGTTGAATGAAGTGAGAAAATTCCATGAACAATCACATGGGTTTTTGTACAGCACTGAGAAAGCAAGGAATAAATTGAGAATATTGAAAGTGAGTATTTTTTTATTTCCGTAACTTTCAAGGCTCTAGGATACTTTTACTCCAGAAATTTCAACAGCTGACTTGGTGATCTACCTGGAAGAGGGCCACCCCTTTCCTTCAGTACTTCCAGGTGGTGTTCTGAAAGGAAAATCAACCTTTCTTGGTGTTCTGAATGGGATCCACATCAGCCTCTGAATGACGCAGAGTAATTTAGCAATTAGAATAATTTAAAATCATTTATAAAAGAACTTTAAACACTAAAGCTTGCTATCATTGTCACCAAGGGTATATTTTTACATCTAAACTCCTTAAATAATGGATGAAATGACTTCATAGATTCAAGCTTTACCAACATCACAAATACATCTGTTAAGATTGAGAAACATCGCGCTAAGCCAATTATTTCAACTTTTTTGTCTTACAGAGGAAGAAATGGAGCTCAGAGAATTAAGCACCTTAACCTAATTCACACAGCTAAGAACTGTAAAATCTGTAAAGCTGAGGTGCAAACCCAAATGTGTAATCCTCTATCTGAAGAGCCACTTCACCAGCTGATAGAGTAAAACCAATAAAATACCAATAATGACTTTATAGGGAAGAGCCCTTCATAACTTCTGGAGGATACCTGCTTTGCAGTGAGGAATGCCGCTATATTTCTTCAAAATGCCACTCTAATTTGCAGCTCAAAAAATGTTACTATCACTGCCTGTACTAATATTTGTGGAGCTACCAATCATCTTGCCCCTTTGCCAGTTAATCTCATTGTAGTTTTTAAGTAGCAGTGATTTAGAACAAAATAGTTCACCTGCAAAAACCGTTTGCCCATTAGGAGGCCAATGGTCATTTTCCGAAGTACCTGGGAGTTTCTACAACCCTTTCCTCTCTCTAGAGCTGAATTTCCTATCAGTGAGGAAATAGAGTTAAAAGAGGCATTTATAAATAAAAGTCTGTAATTGTTCAAGCTTTGTTTCCCCTGAGACTAGGAGACACAGCATGACAATACAGATGGTTTCTCATATCACCTATAAAGATATCAGAAAAAAACATTATTAGCCCATCAAGAATAATAAACCAGTTTATATTTCTTAGTAGGCGATCCCACAAATTTACACATAGCTATTATTCTTCAATTTGATGTCATAATATTATTCATACTTTTTCTCAATTATAGGACACCATCTGTTATAATAGAAACCACTGATTCAGTGGTAGATTTAGTGGGTAATGTTATGAGCATGGATTTAAAATAGAAATTATTCAACTGGTTATTAATTAAAATAAGGAAATGTGACATATTTTGTGATTAATGAACATCTATTTATAGTAACAGAAAGTGACTCTAAAGGAATGAGACAAAAAAAAGTAAGAGCTTTAAGTAAACTTAACCCCAAGAAAAAAGTAGAGGGTGAAAGGAGGAGGAAGAGGATGAAGAAAAAGATGCAAATGGAGAAAAGGAAAATGCAAAAAAGACAAGAGAGAATGGAAAATAAAACAGATCCTTTCTTTCCCACAGACCAACCACATCAGCTTACTAGGTTTCTTGAATGTTTGGTAGAAAATGAAACAGTATTTATTAACTACTTAAAATCGGCTCTAATGTTCAGGTTAAAAGATACTGAGATGACTGCAGAAGGGACAGAATGTGACTTGGGAACATTACACCGCTCCTCACCACGTGTGAGTGACATCCACCTGGCCATGTCCACAGACTATACGTTGATTACTAAAATTGTGGAAAGATTGCATTGGCCCTTAAGGAGGATTTGAATATACAAAGACAGGAAGGTAATGCTTACAGTAAGGTAAGTGCTAAATTAAAGGCTTTAACTAGGTGCCACCAGTGCCCAAGGTAGGGAATAGAGTGCTGTGGTGTACATGACCACCAAGAGCCCAAAGCACTCAGGGCTAGAGCCTGGGATTGAATTACCGGGGCATTGTAGTGAAGGTGCTGTCAGGAGGCTCGCACTGGACATGAGACCTTGTAGGATGCAGCTCCTCCTGAGTCCTTCCTGCTCTGTCTCCTGACCGCTGTGATGTGAGCAGCTTTCCTCCCCCCAGACCCTTCCACATGCTGTTTCTCTGTTTATAACTATTTACCATGGACTGAAACTCCTGAAAGGTGAGCCAAAGTAAACCTCTCCTCCCTGAAGTGGTCGGTGCCCCGCGGGTGGGGAATGTTTCCACCTGTACGCATCGCAGCAAGGGGGAAAGTGACGGAGCGAGGACGTAATTCTATCTAGGGCAGTTCAGAAAGCTTTCACAAAGAAGGTAACATCTGAGATGAGACTCAAAGGTCAGTAGCAACTTCTAGAAGAAAGATAGTCCAAGAATACAGGGGAGCAAATTCAGAAAAGTTCATGGTTGCTTTGAAGAACCATGCAGTTTCATATACAGAGTCTATTCACATTAGCAGTGAGACACCTGCTCACTTCTGAAGTGGCTCACAAGTTAGGTTTTTTTTTTTTAACTCACCCAAGTTGCTATTCCTAATAATAGTTATTAAATATGAATATTACAATAGGCACTTTTCTAAACACTTCTATCTTACTATATTAGTTCATTTAATCCTCATGAAAACTCTAAAAGGTAATAATACTGTGTTTGTCTCTATTTCATAAATGAAGTACCTAAGGTCCACAGAATTCACCCAAGGTCACCCTATGACTTCTGCATGTCCTTGGAGCGCATGCTTGAGCCACGTGCAGACGCATAAACCCTAATCGTATGGTATTGGCCATTCTCACTACACGAGCATCTCCTCACCTCTACCTGGCCAACCTTTGTACATGAGCAAGAGTGAGGACCCCAGACATCACTTCCACCCTCCTTCTGCCTGCTCAGCAGCCTTTCTGTTCTTCTCCTTTCTCTTCTTCCTACCTCTGCTCCCACTGGCGGCTTACTCTACAGTAACTCCTACCCACTCTTGATTCCCGAGGGGAATGTCACCAACAAACAGAGTTAGACGGGGCAGCCCCCAGAGATCTCCTGGTCCTAGCTCACCAAGCCCCCACCAAGAAAGCCAGATTTTCATGAAATGCAGACACAGAGACATACAGAGATTTTTTTTAAGTACCAAGAAAGCCAACATTGTTTTAGGTGCTTCTTCTCATTCCTTACATTCAATTTAGCACATCGAGGTCAGAAATTCAACATCTGCCAAATAATACATTGTAAAGTCTTACGGTTCTTTCACTTTGAAACTACTGTATGCTTTGGCAAAATTATTTTGAAAAATAGGAAAGGCCTGTCACTCTACCATTTAAGCAGATGGTGCCGTTATTTGAACAGCGACAGAAGCTAAAAGGGCAGCAGCACACACAGATTAATTCACCCAGGCAAAAGAGTTAAAGGAGCTGGTACTGCAGGAAAACATATTAGACAATAAAATTCAAATGGAGGGCTTAGCAGCACAGGTGGGTAGTTAAAAATGATTTAAACAACCTGGCATGCAGTGGTGACATTTTCCATTCAGCAATCAAGGCCATCACTGTGATCTCATTAAATTCAACCTCCCCCAAAATAAGCCAGGCTCAATATAAGCAGAGGGAGTCTAAAGTAAACCAACAGGACAAGAAGAGTCCAATATAGAACACGTCATTTACACCTCTGATCCAAAAAAGAAAGAGACGGACAGACACACAGACAGACAGCTACAAACACGATACGTAGCAGAATGCCCTGGCTCATGCCACGGCCACACTTAATACATGTGGTGAGTTACTCCAAGCTAAAAAACAGAATGGCCTTCCTGGGTGGTCTAGTGTAGAATCACCCATGTGGTTTTAAAATGCTTCATTCCTAACTCAATTGTAAAATGAGCATTAATTCACAAAATCACACTCTGAGAACTGGGAGAAATCTTAAGAGGTCATGTTTAAGTTCTCTTCTGTCCTATGAAGTCCCTCTGATTTCATCTTCTCCATATTATGAGCTAGAATTAGTAGACCTGAGATACTTCATAATTTTTATACATTTTGGCAAATATTCAGAGCACCTTCAGCTTCACATACATTAGAGGAAGTCTGCACAGAACAAGAAATGTATTCAGCACGGAGAAATTTCACAAGGCACATTAACACCTTTTTCCACCGGGACAGCAGTTTTAAAGGCAAACTGGACTTCTCCTATATTCTGGCTTAAGAGGTTGTAAAGCTCCATTCCGCCTCACTAAATAGTTATTCTACTTCATCCTGTAATGGTTGATGTTTCTAGACTGGCCACGTTGATAAGGAGAATTCCTAAATGATACTGGTATCTTTTAAAATAGAAGGCACTGCTGAAAGAGTACGTAATCCTAATGGCTCAAAAAGTTGTTGTTCTTTACTAATGAATATGAAGTTTTGGTCATATTTCTATTGACTTAAAGAATTAATAATACTAAACTAAAAGCTGACTAGTCTATTGGTACAGTAATAAAACACGTGTTGCTTATTGACCAATTTAATATTAATGTGCGGAGTTTAATCATATAGATAGCAAACTTGTAATATACCACTAAGGCCTTGGGGGAATCATTTATGACTTTAAAATTACTACTATCACAGAGCAATTATACCTAATATAATGGGCTATTTGCTAAATGCCAACAAAATCAAATGGTCCTATTTTGAAAAGACTAAATTGTTTAATCACATCAAGGGTTATGCATGCTTGATTTAATTCTCATTTTAAAGGCCCTACTTCAAAGAATATAAGTTCTGATCCAAAGAATATGAAGTTTATTAACACTATACCTAAATATATCATTTTAAATATGAGTGCAAATGAAGTATATTTGGTGAATTCTGACTTTTTTGCGTAATATTGTGGCTAAGACCCAGAAACATGCTTAGCTTTAACTAAGATAGTGTACAGACAGAAAACATTTTAATTTCCAAACATTAAATAATTATGACAGAGGAAGAGAATTGGGCAAAGGTTATCACAGTGGTGGGCACATAGTAGGCACAAAGAGTAGATACTGTCAAAGGAATGAATAGCTGCCTGAGTAAATAAAATTGGGATTTGCATTTTAACACTTTTAAACTCATGATGACTAAATATTTGAAGCAAATGTATTGTGGAAACCAGCTTATAACTGCAGTACAGTGAATTAATTCCTTGTTTTATACATACCTAGTTAATATATAAAAATATAAACTCAAATTCAAATTTAAGACTGGCTTGTGCAAGGCACAAGCAATAAATAAACAGAAGCAATACTTATTAAGCATTGTTATATTCAAGAAGACATTGTAGCCAGCAGTATCAGGAAGAAAAAAAAATTAATTTTCAAAATTGAAAGAAAAAACTTCACCAGATCCTTTTCTAAACGTGGAAGTACTGAGGCAGAGGAAGGGGAGTCTGCAAACGATGTCCTGAAGCTTCCCTTTTCCAACATATGACAATGACATTAAAATTATCGCTCTAATTATAACTCTCAAATAGTAACAGATGGTTGCCCTGAATAGTCCCTGTACCTTTTAATTTAGCTTGCAAAAATGATCCATCTTCTGAATTACAATGTAAGTGCCTTAAAACTCATATGTATTCTCTTTCTAAAACACCAAGGTGCAATTTAATCAAAGTAAGCTTGCAAGAGGCACAATATAATACAAACTGAGGAATTTACCGGTGGCCAGCTAAACCCAGGGACAGACTTTTGATTATCTGGAGATATGACTAGACCATACATTGACACAATCCCCCGACACTCTGAAGCAAACTAGGAATGCTCCTGAGTGGCTGGCAATACATTTGGGCTTGTGTTCCCTTGTCGTGCATCCTAGTGAAATTAAATTAGTAGCTCTGTGTAGCTTAGTAAATACAGGGAGAGGCTGCTTCAACAATTTAGCCATGCGAGACTTCATAAGGACATATCCCCATAAAGAAGTCTACCTTGGCTGTGCTGAGAGAAAGTAAAGAAATACAGGGCCAAGTCCACGCTCATGCAAACCCAAGAGTGACCAGCTGCCCACAGTGCATCTACAGAGTATAGCCACGGTGTCTTTAATCTGGACGAGGTTCAAAGCAAATACAACTCCGATACTCAGTTTGGGCTCTGCAAACACAGCCTCCACAGGTCTAATGTTAGGAACTGTGAATTGCTGATGTGGCTGAGAGGAGCCAGTTGCCAAATGTAAACCTGGGTACCAAACTGAGAATACTTGCTGTTTTAGACTTCCAGTTATACTAGTTTAAACACAAGGAATATCAAAAAAATCAGAACATGGTCATTTCAGATTAATTAACTGATGGCAGGGGTTGGATAGCTGAGCCTGTAGGGGATTAAAAGCATTCTTAGCTTATATTACTAGACGTGTCATCTGTATACTTTAGAATGCTTTGCTTTGTCCTTTCCAGAGCAATGTTGTAGTAGTGGATCTAATTCAGCCAAAAGCATTATCAAATCATTTAAAGATTAAAACATGTGGAGAAATGGAACACAGAGAAGCTTCTTGTCTAATTTCAATAAAAGTACCCTTTGGATCTCCCAACAGATGGCTCCCATTGGCCCTGACCACAGCCAACAGAATAATAGTGTCTGGCCACAAATTCTGCTTGAGAATCAGCAGTGCAAGATCTGAATTGAATTCATGGATCTACTGCAGTAACAGATTTCCGTTCACAGATTCAAACGCAAATAAATCACCAGTAGAGGCGCACACAGTCCTCCCAGCTACCTGACAGATTTGCTCAGCGGGTGGTACAGGGCCACGGTGGACTGGCAGCGCCAAAGCCCACCTGTCCCCGGGTGGCGCCTGACAGGGAAAATGCAGGCTCACGATTTACAAGAGGAGAAAGTGGCAGGGATCCCGGGGAGCCTGGCCAATGAGCCAGTGCGCGTGCACTTTGGAAAGACAAAAAAATGCTTTCCTTGAAAAAGAACTGGGAAGATATTCTAGCTCTTTTTTTAGATGATATTAAGTAACTATAGTAATATAGATAAAAATCCAAGTACAAAGTTAAAGGTATGTACTTGAGTTACTTGTACATTTGTGAATTTCATCTCAAACTAGTAATCTTTAAACACTAAAAAAAAAAAACTATCAGAGATCATGTAAAGTTTTAGAGCAACCACTGATCCATGATGGATGCGGAAACCAGGATCACTGATTCACACTTGTGATCACCACTGCAATGTTTGCCCGTAGGAGGTATTATGGCCTGTAGCTTAACCAACAGATCTGCTAACGACTGTTCCTCTCATCTGTGAAATTCATTTTTATAATATCTAATACATTGACTTCCAGCCGCAGACACCACTCTATTAGCCAGTCCTTAAGCAAAACTGCTTAAGAATTACTGAAGTAACAGTCCAGAGTTTACACTTCCAAATAGTTCAGTTTCACCAATATATGCCTTATCTAGGCACCCCATAACTGAATTATGAAGCGTAAAACGTTATGTATCCTTCGGGCCCAATGCTAAGGAAGAACTGTCGCAAAAGAGATCAGAGAAAATTATTTCTGAGTAAAGGAGGTCCTGAGATATCAGAGAAATGCAAATAAAGACAACACTGAGATTCCACCTTACTCCAGAAAGAAGTCTATCATTTAAAAAGCAAATAATATCAAATGCTGGTCAGGCTGGGGGAGGAGGAGCCAGCTTTCACATAGTTGGTAATAATGTAAACTAGTACAACCACTGTGGAAATCTGTGTGAAGATTCCTCAAGAAACTAAAAATAGAAATTCTATCCAACCCAGCTATTCCCCTTCGAGGTATCTTCCCAAGCTAAACACATCACATTATGGTGATTTATGCCTACCCATGTTTACAGCAGTCTAATTGATAATAGCTAAATCTTGGAAGCAGTCTAAATATTCATTAACAGATAAATAGACAAAGAAAATGTGGTAATCACACACAATGGAGTACTACTTTGACACAAACAAGAATAAATCTGAGTCATTTGTAGGAAAACGGATCCACACTGAAACCACAATATGAAGTGAAATAAACACATAAGCTTAAATAACACATAACCTCTCTCATATGAGAAATACAAAGTATAAACAGATCAAAAAGCGAAGTAAAAGCTAGACAATGGGACATAGGAACAGAGATCTTTGGTGAATGGAAAAGAGACCTGTGCTCAGGTAGTGGGCGCTGTGAAAAGAATAAACTACATTGTGTATGGGTACTCACAACCCACAGTCCATGCAATCACCATGGACCACAAAGAAGGACTAATAAAGAAATGTTCAAAAAGGTCCTGGGGTAGGAATGTGTGCTGGGTACAAGTCAGAAAAAACAGGCTGATGTGACTCAAGGGGAGTGAGCCAAAGAGACAGGAAGGACCAAGAGACAACTGAGGAGTCTGCTCCTATGGGGCTGTACACAGCAGGCTAAGGGGTTCGGATTTGATTTTCAGTGTGCTAGGAGGCCTCCAGAGTGCTGCAGAGGACTTGGTTCATGTTTCTCTAGGATCTCCGGGTCCCCATGCAGCCTCTGGGATGGCAAAAGTGGAAGCAAAAAAGAACATCCGAAGGCTACCTGTGTGCAGCGGAAATGGGGGGGCTTGGGCTGAGTAACAGTGAAGATGGGAGAGATGGTTAGGAATACGCTGTGCAGACAGCAAGCAGCGTACAGTAAGGAGGAACAGAACACAGGGCAAAGAAATGCGCACTTGAGCATGATCCACATGGTTTGCACTAACGGAGTCAGAAAGAACCGGGCGGCAAGGGCAAGGCAGGAATGGGAGACAACAGCTGAGTGAGCAACCACGGGAACAGGACAGAGGACTCCCAACAGAGCGTGCGCACAGGCGGAGGGAGTCACACTTCCTAAGGCTCAGAGTTAAGGGGAAAGAGCCACACCTGTGAGAAAGTGAATTAGTGTCCTTTCATAAAAGGAAATAAAGTGACTTCATTTGTGCCTTTGGAATTTTCAGTTTTTAAGAGATTCTGACATTGAAAGTTGGAAGTAATTTTTGTTCGATATTAAGACTTGCTTCTAAACTCCCATGACTACCATGGACATAGCTTCCCCAAGAGGGGAACAAGATAGGAAAAATTTACTTTCTTTCTTTCTCTCTCTTGGGTTTTTTTTTTTTTTCTGGTCTTTTTGCGACTCTCACTATGCAGTTCAGGCTGGGCCTTGAACTCCCTTTGTAGCCCAGGCTGGCCTCGAACTCACAGCAATCCTCCTGCCTCATCCTCCTGAGTGTTAGGGTTACAGGTGTGCACCACCACGCTTGGCTGGAAAAGTTTACTTTCCAATTTCACAGAAACCCCATAAGTCAAAGTACTGAAAGAAAGTTATCAGTCATCATAGCTAACATCACTGCAAGAGCACATTCCATGCCTTCATCTCTAAGTTAACTGGGAGAGATTCTCCTGACTAAGGTGCTGCTGGTAACGTGGGCCCCACTGGCCAAAGGAATATGACAACGTTCAGGGAACACCAGGATCCCTTTATGTGTTAGTTCATCCATTCATTCATTCATTCATTCTTTCTGATGACTATGCAGCTGTCATATAATGAATGACGTATCTCCAAAAATCCTATTTCTAAAGTTGTGCGTATCCATGAAGGTTAGCTGAGACAAAAACAATCTATTTAATTAACAGTTATGTGAAAAACTCACTGGAAGTTCTCCGGGAATCGACTGCTTCCTGTTCTGTCTTTTGAACCTGTCACGACTCTTGTACTTTTTCCTAGGAGCAGGCAGCTACTCTTCTCACTTGTGTTTCTCCTTCACTTGCTCTTCCTAGAATCAGCTGATCTTTTCTCCAGGCTTTATTACTTCAGTTGTTAAGACCGCATTTAAATATATGTTTTTGTTTGCACCAAAATTTCACTCCACCCGTTTTCATGGCGCCCTGTGGGAGCAGGCTGACAACATGACATCGAAGGGTTAGAGGTGTTTGGTCAGGCTACGCTCTCGCCATCCAAACAACTAGCCACAGGAAAACCAAGATGCTGAGCACACTTCCAGTGTTAAGACATTACTTAAAAACTCAGAAAAACAGGAAAAGGCTCCATTCAAAATGAAAGAATCTGTTCTTGCTTACCATAAGCAATCTGGTGGAAGAGCCAAGAAACTGGTGACTAGCTGACTATCTGACATGTACTTTTAATTGCATTGCTCAGAATTTTAAAAGTGTTAAAAATGTGTATGTATATATGTATATAAATATATCTTATGTATATATACATATGTATGTGTGTATGTATCTGTATTTTTGTGTGTGTGGTGCTAGGAATTGAGTCCAGTACTTTTGTCCTGAGCTACATCTCTGGCTCGTTTTATATTTTTTGATTCTGAAACAGGGTCTCACTAAGTTGCCCAGGCTGGGCTTGAACTTGTGATCCTCCCTCCTCAGCATCCTTAGAGTACAGGGTTTACAAGTGTGCACGACACAAGTATGCACCACTACACTTGGCTTTCTGTATGTGTTTTTTAATTTTATAAAATATAATAAAAATATTACCAGCAATCTTTAAGTTTCTTGCTCAGTTTTCTGCCTTTCACATTGCAGCTAGGACTTCAAAACATCTCTCTCTCTCTCTCTCTCTCTCTCTCTCTCTCTCAACAGGTTCCTATGCAGCCCAGGCTGGCCTCCTACTTGCCAAGATCGTCCTGCCTCAGCCTCCCGAGTGCTGAGGTTAGAAGTGTGTGCCATCACTACCAGTCCCAAAACTCCTCAGGCTCAAGTTCCGCTTCACGTAAATCAAAACAAACAACATAGCTTATGGGCTTAACTGCTAAAAGTATATTTTGCTATTTTCATTTGTTCAATAAACTTTTTAAAAACGTAACTCAGTAACAGTGTTTCTCTGTTATTTTTCCATTTAAATTTAGTGCTCCCATAGAGAGGCCTTCCCTTCCTTTACTGTCGGCCTGGGAAAAGCACAGCACATGAAGAAGAGACAGGAGTCTCTCAGGCTACGATCTCAATGATGAAAATACCATTTCTGGGCAATTATTTTTAAAATGCACTTCGAGTTTTAAAGGAGCTTTCACTTTATAAATTTTTTTGTAAAGACTCAATATTTTGGAGAAAATCTTTCTAAAAGTTGCCCAATATCAATACTCGTACTACATGAGAAACTGATGTGCCTCTAGGGCTGATGGGGCAGAAAGATATAAAGCAGCTTTGTCCCATTCTCATTATTTAACCTGAACAGATTGCCAGTGGACAGGCTGAGGATGAAAGTTCTCCCCTCCGAGCACATGGGGATGGGATTTTCTCTCCCAACCCACGCTCGGCCCCAAGAATCACTCCCTGGCTTCCTCCCCAGCTGGAAGGCGAGGCCTGGGAGGCAGGCAGGGGTCTTTTTAACCAACTTCATCCACTGCTGAGTCCCCAAGGCTTTGAAGGAGTCTGCGAACAGATGAAAGAATGCATTAGGCACCCTGGAGTGGATACGGGCAGAAAGACCCAGACAGTTGGCATTGTTAATTAATGATAACTTTCTAACACTACTTTTAACTTCATTTCCCCACAAATAACCCCGCCTCACTACCCAGCCATGCTATGTCAGGAAACACGAAGAAGGTCTCAAAAGTCATGCCAAAGCCACGCCAGCAACAAATCGGTCTCAAGTTCTTGTCTATTCCTCAGAAACCCGAGTGTGTGTATGCAGGTGTGTGTCCATTTGTCTGTCTACCTGTCTTCCCTAGGAGAGGAGAAAGACAGAATCTGATGTTGGAAACACAATGTTCCTCTCATTGGGTGGAACGAGGGGAGAGAAAAGGCTGAGGCTTCACTGAGGAGCAGCGCTGGCTCCATTTCACCTCAGCGCGGCCTCCACAGAAACGGGGTCCTGCCGCAAGCTCCCTCTGCCGCTGGGTTTCACAGATAGCCCCTTCGCTGAAATGGGCAAAAGGTAAGAAGTCCCTCCCTCGGATAATCCCATAGGTCATTCCCTTAAAGCAACGCAGAGGTTTCCTTCAACCTTGTTCAACTTCATCTTATTGGGCACAAGCGATTCCATCAGTCCTCATTCTCGCTCCAATCAGGGCGCAGCCATCTCTGGGCAAGGTAGCGTCTAAGAGAAATTAATAAATTTATTGTGGTTTATACACCAAGCTCTGATATCATCAGTGTCCATCAGTGAGAATGCTGATGAGATTAAGGAGCCGAAACTTGAATAAAGTCATCAAAGTTACAGGTTTAAAGTCAGAAAAACAAGCATTTATCTGGTAACAGCTATAGTCTTTTCTTTTGTTTTTGCCAATGTCCACATTAAGCAGTTAAATATTGGCCTCATTTGTTTCCATGATTAAAAAAAAAAAAACCTCGAAAACTGTTTGGAAAAATATTGAGATAAGCGAAGTTAAATCCATTTCTTTACTGCACAATTTTTCACATAGCTTTGAGAATAGATCATGCGCCTGCAGCACCAAAGGAAGACACAATATGCAGAATTCTCCAGCACCCAGGGCCACAGAAATCATTTTGACAGCATGCACTACCTCCCAGTGTTCAGTGGAGGTCTACTTTGCTAATCACAGGATTAATAAGATATACATGAAAAATATTTCAGCTCATCACAATATTTCCAGAAGCACAATTTTGGCGTCAGCATATATTCTCATAAGCAATTATTCCGACTCCAATTTACTTATATGTCTTAGTATTTAAGACTAACATGCTGATTTACTAGGGAGTTTTACCTTTAAAGGGAAAAATTGGTTTCCTTCACTTTAATATACCTTAAGCCAGCAAACCAGAGAGCAAAATGTACAGGATGCTGTCAAGGACAGAGTAGTAAAGCCATAGCCTTGCAATGCCCTCCCACAAAGAGGCGCCCCCCTGAGGCTGGGGGAATAACAGGCAACACCTTCCTCCGTAGATGAGGAGGAATCACAGGTCAGAAGTCAAACTACCCCGATCCACTTAGTCCCCACCAAATTCTTAAACTTTACATTAATATTAAACTTCAAATAGGAATTCCACAATGGAAGATAAAGAATAAGATTTGAGAAACATGTTGTGTTCTAGGTCTGATTCAAAGAATACCTAAATCAAGTAGTACCAAACCCAGAAAGCCAATTCGAAAGCATTGAGACTTGCAACATTTTGAGTCACTGCTACTCTGACTCGCTGGGAATACAAACTTTAGACCTACTAGATCAATCTGGAGAGAAGGTCTGAAGGACATTTTTAATGTAATACAAGGCATCCATGCAAACCTAAAAGTAGATATTTACTGGAATGAGAAAATGCAAAACTGGTGAAAATATTGAAAATGTCAGTACATTCTGTGGCACTTAAACTGTGCATTAGCTCATTGTAATGATTGCTTTCTCCCGAGATACTGCCAATATTGCCAGCGACAGATGTTGTCACTGACAATGGTAATTATTATGGGTCCTAGACACCATCTAGCCTGCTCTGTCTTTCTCTTTGCCTTTGTTGGTTTCCATCAGCAGTTAAATCTGTGCACGGATGAGCTGCAGATGACCTGCCGCTGTGTTCTGTGCAGGATGACGTCACCACACAAAAATAATAGATTGGTTCTATTATTCCCCAGTGTCAAACGCTTTTATCAATAACAGTACTGAATAACATGAAGTTCACATACGATCACAGTCACTGTGTTGCCACAGTTCCGGTCAAATGGAGGCACAAGCACAATTTATTTCCATTAGGTTCTACTAATCAAATAAAATGTTAAAACATGATTTTTTTTTTTTTTTTTTTGGTACTGGGAATCAAACCCAGGACCTTGCGCTTGCCAGGCAGGTGCTTGTGCTGCTGAGCTATATCCCCAGCTTAAAACATGAAAGAAATCACAAAATATATTCCATACTATCCAAAGAATCACTGCAGTATACACTGAAGCACAACTAAAACAAATGCACAGTTTGAAAATTATTATTCTGAGCAACTCACAAAGAAAAACACTTACCAAAAAAGAGCTAAGACCTATTCAAAATGAGAAGAGAAAGCTATCTAGAATCCTTGAAATGGTTTTTTCTGCTCAACTTTTAAATATTCTAGACATGAGGAAAGAAACTGCAATTCCACTAACCCAATCTGAAAGTAAACATTTCCTACTTTAAATGTAGTGCTAACCTCAGCTGTTAGACACAAAAGATGCAAGAAAAAATAAAGTGTGGGGCACACTGACATTAAAGAATTCTGAGATTACCTGCAAGACCTGCAAGATTGTAACCTTTCAAAGTAGAAGTGACACAATAAATAGAATATTGATTCATTTCTAAGTAATTTTCTACAAGTAATTGACAGGTTATCTCTCACCAAAGTAGATGATAAGGGAAAGTTCCTAAGTCATAATGAAAGAAGAGCTGAAACAGAGCTGGAATTGGGATTTAATAATGAAATAGCAAAGAAGCTCTATTACCAATGCCCTGTGCAGAAAACTGACAGTTACATGCTAATCTCAATCATGTCACCAAATATTGAGTAACTGTTGTGTGACAAAGCTGAACAACAAGGGGTGGTTGTCAGGGTAGAACAAACTATTGTCAGATGTTCTATAAAATATTCATACCTATGAAATTTATCTTTGTTACGAATTTTGCACCTTGCTATTTTGGATATAACTATCAGAAAATAATAGCAGGTTGAATAAGTGCTATGAGTTGGCACCAAGACAGTACAAATCCAGGCCCAAGAACCAAGAGGTAATGCAAAGCCAGCGCCAAAGCGAGATCTTTGTTCCCAGAGAATTGGAAGAACATTTTCAGAACAGTAGAGCTTTACTCAGTAGAGAGCATTAGAGAAGCCAAGTGTAGACTGTGATGAGTGGATGCTTCCAAAAACTAGGATCATAGAAAAGATTTGCAGACTTTAGTAATTTTATTTTTGACTTTTAAAGCTATCAAACATGCCACCAAATTCCAATCTTCAAAGCTGAACAACCATCACAAAAATGTACCACACGCTATACTGGGGAGACACATGACAAAAGATAAGTTCTCATAACATGAAGAATATACTATCTGTGGAAAAATACTAAGTCATTTGTACAGAGCTCCTGAGTGTAAAAGAAAAGAAAAGTATGTATCTAGAGATCTATTATAAATTTGTAGATTGGTCTATAGGTTTATGAAGTAACAAGCAATTTTTAATTCTTTAAACTCTTAAAATCAGCTCATCGATGATGGGATGCAAGATTATTCATAATTGGGTAGAAGTCACTCTCTTCACATATGTTTTCTCTCATAATCCTGTTTGGTCCTTCTGAAGACCGCTAGCGAGGCCCAGTTACAGTATTTATCTTGTGTATTTGTAGGCGGGCACTGTGCTGGGTAGAACCTCATCTTGAAGGTCTACCAATGGACAGCTCTCAGAGACATGAACTAGTGTTTCTCCCGCACAGATGTGGAAAGCAGAGCTCATGACAGTGACAAAGGACTCAAAACAGTTAAGAAGTGAAATTATAAGAAAGCAAAGAGGTGGGGAAAAGGATGCAAAGGTGGGAATAATGCATATTCTGGAAAGCCTGATATTTCCTACCATCGCCCACATGCCACTTCTGTGTCCAGAGTGGGCCACACCTTTTTGGAATTAAATATTTTTAAAAGTCAATTTATTATAAATTATATATTATTTGCATTATGTCACTCTTGTAACTTCTGCCTCTACTTTGGAAATTAATGAAAATACTTGTCATGTAAAAATTTCAATATACCATTGAGATGTTTGATTTTTTACATAAGATGTCAAACTTTTTACTATGGAGACAAAGACTTGCTATTTTTCTCAATACTTAGGCAATAATATACTTCATAACTTTAGTAACACAATTATTACTTAAACTATTTACTTTCCTTATCATCAGATATATGACCACATAGTGTTGAAACAACGAACTGATGTATGCTACCTCAAAGGAAATTAAAGATTTGCTATGGAAAAAGCGCCAATAAACATAAGAAAAGATTATTACAGATGATCAATGACTGTAATACAAAATCTCAAATAGATAAACATCGACGCTCCCTGGTGGTCTAGTGGTTAGGATTCGGCGCTCTCAAATAGATAAACATTTCAAAATTACAAAATTCCAGGCTAACGGTAATATGATGATGTCAGCATTCTTACACATTTGAGAGGTTTGTGCTGGGACAGCCTTTCTGGAAAGCCAACTGGCAGTGCATAAGTTCTGATCAGCAGAACCACTTAGAGAAGTAATATGCAAAGACAAATACATTATAATCCATTACAAAAGGCAATAATCAATTATAACCAAAGATTTAGACAAAAGGAATTCATTGCAGCATTATGAAATCAAAATTAAAAAGGAATTATTTTCCAATACACAAAACAGACTGGAATACATACTATTGCTATAAAAAAATCATTATTTTCCAAATACTTAAAGAAATATAAAAATGCTTATACAAAAGAAAAACAAAAAAAAATTTAAGAAAGCAAAGGCATTATACAAAACATGATTCCAAATGTGTAAATGTTTTAGATACACATATGTAAAGAAGAGGGAAGGGCTGGGGATATAGCTCAGTGGAATAAGCGCCTGCCTAGCAGGCGCAGGGTCCTGAGTTCAATCCCCAGTACCGCCAAAAAAAAGAGGGAAATGGAATGAAGTAAGATGTTAATAATATTTCGTTCTGAGGAGCAAAATTAGATTTCACTTTCTTCTTCCTTACCTTTTTGACCCTTCACATAACAAGTACTTTCTTCTTAATATAGCCAGGAGTAAAAAATGTAAAAGCTATTTTAAAAATTAATAGAATCTATTTACATTGGCCAAATAAGATTAAAATTAAAAGAGATTGTTATGTGCATTCATGTTCAAAAGCTGTCATACTTCTTTGATAGTATACGCCAGAGAAATAAAAAGGAAAAAAAAAAAGATAGTATACGCCAGAGGATTTTTTTTTTTTTTCTGGTCATATTGGAAATGGAACCCAAGACCTTTTCACTCAGCTACAGCCCCATATTTTTCTCTTATTTTTTCATTTTGAGATAAGAGTCTTGCTAAATTACTGAGTTGCCCAGGCTGGGCTGGAACTTGTGCTACTCATAGCGACAAAATGAATTCAAAGATTATAGAGATGGACCATCATACTCAGTTCAGAAGCTCTTCCAGAAAAGCAACATTTTTACTTTAGAGAAACCAATGTAGAGCCTTTAAAAAACTAAGGTTGGGCACAATTAAGTGACACACCCATTTTACTCCACAGTTAAAAGTGTCTCAGAAAGACCACCCTTCCAAAGCAGCCTGGGGCTTCTTTCACTACCTCTCATTGCTTTACAAGCACCTTAATTCTTCGGTTAACTCCTAAACGATTTTATGCAACATAAAATAATACATAAAATGCAGTCGGGGCTGTAGCTCAGTTGCCTCACGTGTAGGAGGCCTCTGGTTCAATTCCCAGTACTACACACTCTCTCTCTCTCTCTCTCTCTCTCTCTCTCTCTCTCTCTCTCTCTCTCTCTTCATATTACATCATAAAGAACTACTTAACTGAGTACCTCCTTTACTGCCTTCCAGTCCTAATCAACACCCTATTTCCCTAATCAAAACCCCATTCCCCATACATATTTGTACTCAGCAACTATATATCAGAAAATATATAAGCTAATCCCTGATCTTCAATATCTGACCTTTACTAATGAGGAAAACATTCTACTGCCCCACACAGTGCTTTGAGCCTTAGAGCCTTAAATGAGCTTTCTCCTACACTGCAACAAATGCTTGTTAATTTTTATTTAATTTAAAGAGAGGGAAGTTAATCAGGAGCAATTAATCAAGAGCACAAACTAGATGTTAGAAATAAATAAATACATTTCAAAATGTTCCAACAATTTTTTGAGTTAATTTTAGTCTGGCAAGATGACATTTTAATTCACTCCTGAAAATTACTGTAAAACGTGCTGTTCCACATAATTTCAGTCAATAAGTACAACTTTATGTTTCAAAGATTACAATTTCTAAGGAGAAAATTTAGTTTATCTGTCAATGTGAAAAGGCTGAATATAATGAGGCATAAAACAGAACGACACAAAACCCTCACAGCAACAAGGGCACGCATCCTGAAGGGGCCACAGCGGACACAGTTAAGTCAAAAATGAGAAAAACAAGCCAAGAAGTCACAAACATGAATGAGTTTTGCAGTCACTTACTGTTAATAAGTCATTCCTTTGAAAACACTGATGTGCCTTTCCCAGATAAAGGCCCAGATAACCCCCGAATTTAAGAATTAAATCTGGATTAAGTTCCTACTTCCCTTGATAAATGAAACAGACATAAAGACAGCCCCCAAGTCCAACTCAGTACAAGTTATCAGTTTTAAGGAGAATTTGGAAAATCTTAATAAAAAGTACAAACCAAACTTTCTTCTTATATTGAACTTCAAAGACTGAATGCTTTCAAAATGGACAATTTCCTTTTTAATCTCTACAGGAGTTCATAATGTATAATTGAGGGTATCAAAATTACATATTCCGTGCTTCGGGAAGTCATGCACTTCATAGGAAGCATCTATGCAGATTTGGTAAAAGGAAAAAATCTTAAAATGTCTTTCAGTTAAATTTAAATGAGCGCAGAGAAGGAAAGCTACAGATGCACTCAGTAAATGTTTGCCACCGAGCAAATAAAGTCACTTCTAAGCTATTTTGCATTTGCCACCATCTTATTTTAAAAAGTGAAGAATATACAAAGAGGTGAATGGACATTCTTTTTTGATTTTCAACAGTTACATTTGCAAAATATCAAGTAATCTAATTATTATAGTAGGGTTACTGTTAATTTCACATTTTATCATAAAAATAATCATACAAAATAATTGAATGATTACCTAGTTAAATATTCATATAGTGATATTCAGATTCACCATTTAAATTCATACCATCTTTTGTCTAAGAGATATCATTATGTATTTATTTTTTTGTAAGCACCTTCAAGTAATTCATTCATGCCAACTACCTGATGCATTTGATGCCAAGTCTTCATCTCAGAAACCTATAAAATGCACTTTTGTAGTATGGTATCATGAAATACCCAAACCAATCAGCTATTTTCACCAAAGCGGTTTGCCTTTGCCACTAATCATACATCACAGACAGATCATTTAACCCCTCAAAGATTCTGGTTCCTTGACTTTAAAAACATAAAGAGGCTACACATGGAAATATCTAAAATCACAAGGGCTTATTCATTTTTTGTCATTTCAGAACTCTACGGACTCTTCCTGCCCTGTTCAGTACGAGGATGGAGCTCAGTAAAAAGGAGGACAGGAACACTACGTGGCGGGCTGCAGACTTCTACCTCAACCTTCACCATGTGCAGGCCCATCTGTGAACTACCCCAGTGTTTATAGTAAGGCAGACTTTGGCACAAGCATACTATTGAATTATTAAATTGTCTAATGAAGTATCGATTCTCAAACACATGTGACTTCCTGAAATTTTGGTTTCTGTTATATGGTTTCTCAAATCTTTCACCAGTTTCCTATCAAGCTTTACAGCTTTTAGCAGTAAGCACAATGGGTTATTAGACTTCCATTAGAAGCAATTACTGTACTTTAAAATGAGGATGTTTCCCTCCATACCACAGTCCAGTGACAGGCTGTGTAATGAAGCTATGCAGGTTGGGCTTTAAGAATTAATGCAAAACAACATTCTCTCTCTACGGCCCTTAATTCAGGTTCTTCAATTCCTATCAAAGCCTCACACTCACCAGAGAGATTATACAAAATTTATCAGAGAATTACTAGAATGTTGAATTATTCCTGAAATTCAAGGAAAAGCTTCCTGGAGTCTTTCTAAGATTACTAATGCACGTATTTTAAACATCACGGCTGCCCTAATTTTGGACTGAACACAGATTTGAGAGCATTTTCTTTGACTAGACACTGTTGCCTCAGGGGCCATGAGACCTCCTCGGAGACATGGTCCTTTCTATCAGCCCCAATTTGAATCTCAGTTGTATGGAAAGATCAGTATGGTTTTAGTGGCAGAGAAATCACCTAATATGGAAGCTGGCTGTGTGCCCCAGGAAAGAGGAAAACAAACCAACCCCGCACTACAGAAGATGCAAGGTGGTTAGTGTTGGACATTCTGCCGCCGGACTTGAGACAAACAGAGGCTTTAGTTAGTATGTTCTTCCACTATTTCTAAGAAGTTCTCTAGCAGCGAACTGTGGCAAAAGCATAGATGGGTCAATGTTGTCACTTTTTGTTTACAGAAAAAGACATTTTGGAAAATTTAATGTTTCAGTGTTAGTAGTTCTGTAACTCTGCAAAGCTGATTCATAAACATGAGCTCAGAAGCTCTGTAGAAACTTTCTGCTTTCTGCCTTTATTCCCACTGTCTAGATTTTAAAATACCGAAGAATTCACCTTTTACATGTGTACTACATAAGATTAAGTAGAAAGTTCATGAAATCTAGATCTTCTGATTCCAAATTCATCATTTTTCCCACTGTCCCCTTACTGCACTTAAAAAAATTATTCCAAAAGTAAAATATGTAGTGCATAAGGTTTATAAGTCACTGAACATAAGCTATTCTCTTTCTCGTGAATGGTTAAAACTCCAAACTATCAAATTCTGTAAGATGAAGAACTAAATTTACTGCAGTAAATCAGGATGACTTTTCTATGGCTTTAGCTTGTACTACGGTATCTAACTCTTACCCCTAACCTAATTAACAAGAAGAGGAGACAGAAAGAAGGTTAGTAGCTGCCTAGAACTGGGAAAGAGGTTGAAAGGAAACGGGCAGGCAGGGGAGATGAAATTAGACCATGGTGAAGGCTGCACAATCTTGTGAATGTGCTCACCATCACAGTTTGTTCACTTTGAGTGAATATCTCAATAGAGTTATTTTCAAAGGGGAAAACTGAAGTCAAAGTGTACTGCATTTTTATTTTATCATAGTAACATTGTAAAGTGAAGGGGAGGCTGAAATTTGAGTTATTAACTAAATATTTATATATACTCTGTTTAAAAAATATTCCCAAAATAAAATTTGGACTCAAATTTAGGAAGTCAGCAATTCAGAAAGTAAACAGAGAAACAGCAAAGTACAGTAATCACCAATGTTATTCAGTGTACAAATTCTATAAAAATAAGTTTTATACACTAAATTAATGTCACGGAAGCTCAAATATGAAGTATAACTTTGTTGTATGACCTCAGGCATCTTCAAATCCCATATTAAAGCACTTCAGGAGCATACATAAAGTTTAGGTATGGTGTCTTCGTATATACAATATGGAAACTGGTCAAATAATTTCCACCATACCCACACACCCCAAAGTTCTATAAATCTGTAACTGAATACCAGACTACCATGGTGAATAATGTTTCAGTTTTGCTTGAAATATTGTCATTCACCCATCAACTGAGTGAGAATATAAAAGTATAACATTTTTGTCACTTTCTTACAAAAATGACTTATATCCCCCCCAAAAAAAGGTGTTCCCTGTAAAGGAGCCATTCTAAAGAGTTTTGTCCTTATTTCAAAGATACAAATATTAAAGAAATTGCATTTTTAGAATTCTCTTTTGGACACGACTTTTATGCTTCAGTATCTTTGTATTCACAAATATTTTTCCTTTAAAAAAGTACTCAATTTTAGAGATGCTCAAAAGTCAAATGTATCTGGCCTATGTAGCAGGCAATGAAGAGCCAGTTCAATGTTATCAAGATGAAAGTGTTTAATGAGTAGACATCATGGCCATCTGTAGTGGCTGGCGTTCTCTGATGCTGTCAACATACTTTGGTGCTCCATGTCTTCCTGATTCTGTTGTCTACTCCCAGAATTCTCTACTTTCCTAAAATATTCCCCATTCCTTAAGAGCCATATCAAGGATGACCTTTATTCCCTGTCATTTTCAAGAACTGCCTATCCCATTCCTGTGTTTGAACAACTTCTAATTTTATTTCTTCTTCCGCATCACACTTTGGGTTGGGTTCTCAGCATGAGGAATTCAGTCAATTCAGGGAAAGAAGTTTGGTCCCACGGTTAGTTGGGCAAATCCTTTTACCTTGACTAGGTTTTAGTTACATTCCACAACAGGATTTCATTTTTCATCTAACAACTTCACACAGTATTTTTGAGATCACCTGTGGAGGGGTAGACTTAGATCTTCAGGCAGGCAAAGTGCACATAAATGGGTGTTAGTCCCATAGCACGACGACAGGGTGGAGCCGGGCGGTCCACTGTGAGCATATGTGCTTTCCCACCTCCAACCATGGCAGTTTGTATACACCCCTGTATGTTATAGTATAGTCTGAGGCAGCTATATCTCTTCCCAAGGTGAGAGTCCAAGGATATAGATAAACCCAGGAGTACAGTTATTATCACAGGGAAGATAACTGATT